>JAUYWH010000016.1:11454717-11497746 GCA_034779795.1 Ctenopoma multispine | reverse complement strand
ACACACACACACACACACACACACACACACACACACACACACACACACACACACACACACACACACACACCACAACTCCAACCCCTGTTTGCTGAGGGTCTAAACAAATACACTATGCTGCTTCAGGACATCCTCTCAAACCAGCAACAACCAAAAAACCATTAAGGTAACATGATAAGACTCTGTTGAATAACTCTGTCCATTAGGAAAATGAAAAACATGTTTAGGGGCAGGAAAAAGCACCCATCTTACCAACTTCCTGCCATTTCCGAAACTACACTTAAAACTAAGAGATTTAGATTAGAACAAAAATTTACAAAATCCTAGAAATTGGAAGTCTGTTCACGGAAAATGAGATATCTGCCTATTTTCAGTATCAACTTAGCTTCAAACTCCTCATTTAACACAAGAAACGTAGAACATGGTGGTCATATACTCCTTTTCTGTGCTTTATGTCCTGAGCTGTGGCAACACACAAATTTCCCCACTGTGGGATCAATAAAGTCCTATCTTATCTTATCTTAACAAGTGACTGTGTAAGCAGTTGGCTTCACTCATAGTAACCCAGTCTTTATACAGTTTGTTTCACTAAGTTGATGAAGATAAAGGCACTACTACTGAATTACAAGCCAAATGCAGAAGATGGCATTAATTTAAACAGAGTTCAAGTAAAATGCACAACTTGATAAAAAGAATAAAGCCTTGCTACAGTAAACCGTATATAGTTATCACAGGGGCTTCAGTAACCACACTATGAACTGTGCAACTGACTGCACACAGCTGGGAGTGAAATAGGATAAGTGGGCAACGAGATGAAGACTGATGAGGGGGTGGCTTTCTGCCCTCCTATTGGTGGGGGTGGTGAGGGTGGGTAAACGCTCTAGCTCCCCCACACCCTAGCCTGTTTCATTCTTCTCCTCTTTCAATGGAGGGATTAGGCATATTCTCCCAGTGCGGCCACAAGGGCTCTCACAATTTTGGGTGGATAGCAGGACAGCAGTGGGAACAGGAGACAAGGGAATGAGTTATACACAGAAACCACACAGCCTAATTACATAATAAAATGACAGTAGCTCTAAATATAATAAACAAGGTGGACACAAACAGAGTAAAGCAAATACTATGCATTTTAGGACTGGGCATTGTGAGCAAGATTCTTTACATGCTGGAGAAGGAATAAAATGCTTCTAAAGAAGTCTGGAGAAGGGAGAAGGAGAGAAGTAAAGCAAAGTTGACACCACGTTTGTTGAGAAGTGAGGGATGAGCCGCTTCTTCTGTGGTCTTATGCAAAGCAGGGTCATACAGGGCTATGAGGTGCACAATAATGCTGATTACACGCATATGCTAATTATTACACGCTAATCAAGTACAGTAGCCTTATATTTAACGCTAATGCCTGGAGACGGCTTCTCTTCCCTCAACCCGTTTCTTTAAGGTAAAGGAAAGCTATAAATACTCGAGGGCTGCTAACCAATCTGAATGCTCCAGGCCACTAACTACAGGGGTGTCAGTCAACTGTAATGACAATTTAGACATAAGAGATGAGGCAATCAAATAAGCCTAGTGACTGCCTGACAGTTTCAGGCTCTCAATACAGCCCCGCATTAAAAACACTGACCGAATTTATGCAAAACTGTATGTGGTGAAGGAGCAGAAGCAAACATCTTAAAAAAAATTTAAAACATGCTGAAAATAATACTATTTTAAAAATATTAAACACTTTATATCACTTTGTGTTGGTTAACAAGTTTATTTCCAATGTAAATGAATGCTTCTCTTGTTGTCTACATATCAATTAAATACTCGTGACAATTCATTCTAGACCTTAGAAACAGCAACTGGAAAAATAAGGTACTCTAAACAGTTTGGGAATTTTCAACCATATCACGCAATGTTAATCAGCCCTCAGCAAGAACTGATGGCAAGGACTCAGGAGTTTGCAAAGTTTAGTCAATGAACCGTAAATGTAAACCTCTAGATTGTTTCATCCTGTTTGGCTTTACGTGAATAGTTTGAATATCTATAATTCTACGGCAACTCAGCAAACTCCAGCTGCTGATGATGACCATGTGATATATAGCTGAGAGGACAAGAAGCATGTGTTATGTTCACTAATATTCAGTACAGCCTTCTACATAATAGGTCAAATAATTTTGACCAACTTTGAAGTTGTGTGAGTCTACGACAGAATTAGACACAATACAAGATTTGGGTTTTGCAATACCATGCAGTGTCTAACTGCTACTCTCTTTACTGGTTACTCAATAAAGCCAAATTTCCAGACAGTGTAAGGGAATAACATGTCACATTTCATATGTCACATCTACATCTTCAAACATATGATAAATAAATCCTACAACCAACTTGTTATCAATAGATAAAACTTATCTAAGAAGAAAAAACTTTGTTTTACTGTCCCAGTTCTTCAACAGAGTAGGAGGAAGGAAATGTGTCTTGTGTGGTGAGACATACTGTGTAGAGGATCAGGGAGCATGCATCCTGTCTACAGGTCCAGAGAAGCTGACTTTGTTTAGTTACGTTTCCCTTTAGCCCAGTGCTGGATCATCATGCTGGAGTTATCATTCAAGTCTGGAAAGCTGTTACATCAACCAACATACCCCATTGAATAATAATATGATGAGTATGAAAAGTGGAGAACTGAACATTTGGTCACACAGGCCTACCATGATGATAAGGTGGTCATTGTGTGCCCAATACTGTTATCTGTTCTCCGCATTCAGAAAATGGGGTGTGGCTGGAGTAGAAACCTTTAACTTTTAGGAGGGATTATTAGATCATCGTTTATTCAGGCTGTTGGAGAGATTATATAACTCCAGTTTATTTGCTTTTATGAGAACTGGCAAGACAGGCGCATTAATAAAACAGAGCAGAAAAACAACACTCGAGGTTAATGTAAACAAACACATTCGTTAGCAAAGTAATAGCATCGTTGATACTGCTAAACTAAACATTAGCAGGGTCACTGTACTTGTTGACACTGTTGCCAAAACCGACTCATGACTTATTAACCTATGTCTAAGAAATATACGTTTGCGTCACTAATTAACGCGAAGTCGTTTATTTGATGTTAGTTAGCAAACGCTAGTTCTGACGAAAGCTTCTAGCCTGCTAGCTAACGTTTGCTATCTCCTTTCGCAAGTATGCGCCGTAATATCCTTCGATAATCACCCACACATTTAATGTCGACTCTGTTATAATATATGCATTGCCTGACTGCAGCAATACGGATGACAACTATATGACAGACGACAGCTAGCTTAGGTAACTAGCTTAAAAGCTAACGTCATTAGCACCTGTTTGTCCAGGCTCACCTTCAGTCTGACTTCATACGTGGTATATCTGCCCCTGCCAACCCCGACGGTCTCGGGGTTGCTCACATCAATCTCTAGAAAATTACTTGGAGGTCCATAAGCGTCATTTAGGTTCTGAGGCTTAGTGAAAAGCCTTCTTGTGTCAGCTATGGTATCAGCCATTTCTCCCCTGTCCTTCTAGCAGCTAGGGATAGCGTTAAGTTAGCCTAAACACAAATTTGTATATTCCGTTGTTCCCCTTCATAATAAAATAGTTGATGACAGTTGTATTCGGTTAATGACAAAACATTGTGAAAAATGTACATTACATTATATGAAAATCTAAATTTAATCATTATACAATTTATATACACAATTTTCCAGGCGACTTTGTATTTTACGCACATAACATTTTAAATGTATATTTTATATTGAAAGTAAACCAGCCATTTTCCGGTGTTGCTCTGTCTCTCATTAGCGCGAGCTTTAAAGAACTCAACTAGATTGTCGCGCAGCACTTCCGATCAGCTGAGGTTCAGCTGACACTGATCGGCCACCTGCTGCTCCGTTTGTTTACAATCCGCCAGTGGGCACGTCGACCAGATTTGTTTAGTAGATCATAGACGCAACTTAAGTAATTTTATATGTGACATATGAGTGAATCCAACTGTGAATCGTCTCTTACATCGCAAAGTAATTGCTGCTAAAATGTAAAAACAAATTCGACCCCTTGAAATAACCAACATTTATGATTAATAATAATAGTAATAAAGCGGAATAGTTAATTACCAGTGATGTCACATAGACGGACGACATTATCTACATTGGCCAAGGAACTGCAGTAGTTTATTTTCATTATTTAACTGTTGCGAGCTTAACTGCAAAAATAAAAAACAAAAGATTAAAATAATATTTGTTATTTCCGATTTGATCAAATGTATTCACATTTAAATAAATTCCATGACGGCACCATGCGACTGACGTGCGTCAAATGAATCTCAATAAAGTTTCAGCGTTTTGAAACAGCATGGCGGCTTACACGGTACCTGCAGCAGTTAGCTATTCAATAACACATTTTATGAAACACTCAGTTTCTACCGCAAGGAACATTTGGCGTGCGCCAGTCAGTTGGACCGGACAAGGTATGTGTCTTTTCGCCATTTTTGGATTAAATGATATTCATACATTTAACGTGTTATTACATTTGTGCCCACTGATGCAGAGTATTTGCCAGGTATATAAAAACGTGGGTAAACATTTAACACAGATGTAGTTTCATGTGATTCATCAAGGTTACACTAGTTGGAGAACATGCAGTTCAACAGCATCAATCTCCTCTTCTGAGCCTCCTGCAGCAGATGTTTGTGCCGCTGCTGAACCTCTTTCACACTATGACCGCCTGGTTCAGTGTGGTTACCTTAGGAAAGATCCTCAGCAGAGACATGTACTCCAGCAGCTGGCTCAGCTGCAGCTCACCCTCAAGAACTACAGCAACACTATCTACCTGAACCCACCTCCACCAAGGTTAGATGCGAACGACAACAGTCAGCCCGAGAAACATCAAAATCCAGAGGGGTCCAAAGATTGCATTACAAAAGTTGCTAAGGTAACAAAGCTGTTAAATTCACATTAGTGTATATGACTTATGTGTGACTTATTTATCAGTGGATGGGGTTTACCGTGATGCCACAGAGATGCATCTGTTGTCTTACTGCTCAGTAGCTGTTGAGTTAAAATAAATATGAGTGATACTACAACAGCTCCTGAGCTCATCAACAGATCTAACTCAGTGACAACAGAGCCGCTCCATGTATCATCATGATGATGATGATGATGTAGAGAAAATCAAGTCACATGATTGAAAGCAAAGGAAGAGCTACCTAAAGTAGGCCTCGGGGCTCAAGAATGAACATGTTTCAGACTAGTGTGATGTCTGAAATCACTCCCTTTTTCAGTCATTTAATATTTCCTACATTAAAAACACTAAATAGTGAAGTGTCACTTGAGACTTTTGACACGTCAAAGTCATAATTTTGGCATAATTTATATTTTAAACAAAAGATGTGAACATGATGCAGATTTTTCTTTTCGGACTAAAACTGTTTAATCAGAATTCCACATATTTCTTCTTGATTAATAGGTTTAGACCCATTCTCATTTATTGTAATTTCCTAATGATGACACCTTGAAGGGCTGAGCAGAGGGTGTAGTGTAGCAGAGCAGGGACAAGGACAGCAGGGAGGAGCAGAGTTTTAGTGTCATGCCTAGGTTACATATAGTAGCTTTAAAATAAATAGTTTTAATTGCACAAATAATGCACTGGGTAGAAAATAGTAAGTTGTTTTGACTGGATTTGTTTCAAGCCTTTTACATTGTGGCATCTGGACTCTCTAATCCTAACCCTGTTCAGCCTTATTGATGTCTAACATATGGAGGACCTTCACAAACTCCATAGCACTGTACTCCAGTTGTATCACTGATGGTGGCCATGATGCCTGGGTCAAAGGCAGGGTAGGGGTCTGGGAAGTGTATTGTGCATGTGAATTTTGGAACAGCGTGATGTAGGGGGCTGTTGTTGTTTTTAGGTCAGGGGAACTGACTGTCTAGTATTTGGTGGTGGGAGTTTTTTTTGTTGGTTGGCTGGCACAGACACATAGGGTTAGGCAGAGATTTTGGAAGGCAGCAGGGCAGACCTCCCGCTGGGCCCATCCCAGCACCCCTCTCACTCTCTCACCGTCCCCATGCAGTAATGAGGAGATCCCCATTGTTTAGCCCATTCTTGTCCTTTTTGCTTTTGATTTGGGACTCTGAAAAATACTTTGGTGTTAGGCTCACCACCACCGCCTCTCCTCCTAGCACCTTATTCCAGGTTTTTGTCTCGCACACATACACACTGACTAAAGTACTTATGCAATTATTGTGGTTTGAATCAGGTCAAACCACTGTGCTTTCAGTGTCTGTTCTCTCTGTGAAAGTGCCGCCATTGTCCTCACTAACTGACCAAGTCTGTAAGGGAGAGCACACTTAATATTGACCCAATGTGGCGTTGTTTTGCGGATGGTCGGCTAACAATGGGCCATTGTTTAACGGGAGCCACTCTCTTCAAGTCAGACTTGCATCACGGAGTCATCCTGTACATGGTAGGCTTCCAACAGGATGGGGCAGTTGTATAAGTTAAGCTTAACTTAGACTTCACTTATATATATATATAATATATAAAAATATTTTGCTTTAGACAAACCTGTTAAACTCCAAATGTCTTGAAGTTATTTAAAAGCCAAGGTGGCGTTGTCCTGCATGTGAACTTTCCACTCATGTCTGTATCCCCCAGCAGGAGGTAAGACAACAGAGATCAGCTAGACAGAGTGGCTGAGAGACAGTCTTGTCCTTCTCCACTCTGCTGTGGCAGAATGGCTACCAGCCATCAATGACAATTACCCCACCATGCCAGAGGGCAGCTTGGGAAGTCAGGGAGAAGTCACACACCATTATGCCAGAGCAGACAGGAAAGGCTTGTTGCTCTTTCAGTATTTCACTCCAGCTCAGGACAGGCGGTGGATGGAAGGGAATGGACAGAGTAGAGAGGAGGGGAGGAGTGGGCAGAGCGAGAGAGGATGGGTAACAAGTTTGTTTTTCATTTAGTTTTCAATCGGCTATTGTCTGCATTTACCAGAGTCAAGTGCTCCTTGTACAGTGGACACCAAGTGCACTGGACACTGAGTGCCATCCCATGAACTAGTTACTAAATTGAATTTTAAGAGGAAATTCTTTGCTGTTTGGTGCAGAGTTAATTCTAGAGCTATTTAGCCTTGCTCAGTTACAAAAAACCCTCAAGAACAGTGTTTTTAAACTCTATATAAAACATAGACAAGTTGTCCTTTAAATATTAAACTGATGACACATGTGTTTACGTGGCTTGGGGGCCCTCTTCAGAGATATTTGGCTTTACTCTATTCTCAGCCTGGTCACACAGAAGACGTTTTTTTTTAAGCAAGGACCTTTTGATGATAGGAGGCAGGCAGCACAATGACTTCCAGCAGCACCTCAATGCAACAGTACCGTATCACAATTAGCAGCGCTAAACAGGCTGCACAGACAAGTCCACTCCATCTTGTATGGAGACTCATCCAGTCCTCTACGTTTTGTCTGACAAATCCCCCCATTGTTCCTCTGATGATGCTTTTCTTTCGTGGGAACCCTGGCTTGTCTTGTTGATTAGATCCCCTTTGTCTTCCTCCCCTGCAGTGGGCTGGTGTGGAGAATGTGAAACCTCACACTGTAGTCGTGGCTTAATGCCTCAGCGTACTTTGTTTATTAAACGAGGATTCAGTCTTATATGTTAATGAATATAACAAAGTTTATTTGGGTCACCAGCTATAGTGTTTAGTGATTTGACTATGGAATAAATCTATGGATTTTGGATAATCCTAGTGATTTGTGGTTATCTATTATAGATGATTGTTTTTAATCACAAGCAGCTGTTAAACATTTTATTATAAACTTCCTTCCTTTATTCCAGACGAAGGAAGAGGCCACTCCATGTCCAAAACAACCACCCAAGGGCTTCTATATCTATGGAAATGTTGGTAAGATTATGTATAGAAAATATATCAATATGTAATTATGTATGGTGCTGAATCTGTAAACATGTGACATCAGGACAGAAGTTAGAATCATTATTTCTTTCTTAATATCTCTGTCTTTCAGGAACAGGAAAGACCATGCTTATGGATTTGTTTTATTCCGGTGTTGAGAACACTCGTAAAAAGAGGGTCCACTTCAATGCCTTTATGTTGGACATCCATAAAAGTTAGTACTATCCTCCCACTTCACAGCACTTTGCTGTTGAAGGTTGGCTTTCGTGACTTTATAGAAGTTTTCTGACTCCTTGTGTGCTGGAGATCCTATATTTATCTCCGTGTTTGTCCTGAAACCCCGCTGCTAATTGTCTACCATTATGCATACGGGTGAAATTACTGCTTTATTCAGTATTGTCAGTGGGTCTGGGTTGCCAATGCAGGTGTGCTTTAAGATGTGCCTGACGTTTGTGTACTGCTTAAAGGGATCTATCGGAGAAAACAAAGCCTGCCAAAACGAAGGCTAGGAAAAATGTTCACCTATGACCCCATATCGCTGGTTGCCATGGAGATCAGCACTGAAACCTGCCTCTTGTGTTTTGACGAATTTCAGGTGAGCAAATGTGTTACAGACACCGAGTGCGTGTTTGTGTTTGTGCGCGCTTGCTACAAGTAGCAAACAAGACAATAAGAATTCAGAGTTATGTGTGTTGATTAAAGTAAATTGCTTGTAACTTTATGAGCATATTATGTGCAATATAAGTAACTATTAAGTTTTTTTAAAGGGTTGTATATGGAGGAAATAATGACCTAAATTACCATGTTTTAAATGTTCTGTTGCTTTACAATGCGCATGTTTAAAATCAACAGTCTGATAGTACCACAGATAAACCAGTTTCTTAGTATTTCTTAGTCACTCTAAATTCATCATTCAGTATGTAATTGAATTAATTAAAATTATTTGGACAAGTTCTATATTGATGTTTATACTTGTTTTGGTATTGACATATTTAGTGTAGTAGTAAGCCAGAAGTAGTATACTTTGCAGTTGGCAGATTTTTAGTTTTTTTTAAGTTTATTTAACAGTAGTAGTTTTATTTTTCAACTTTGTTTCTAATAAGTCTTGGAATCACTTTGAAAAGTGTGTAACTCTTTGTAGTATTAGGTACTTAATCTGAATTCAGTTTGGACATAGTATGGACAACAGGATCCTTCTCATCTTAGAATCTCCACAAAACAGGACTGGGGACACCTAGTGGCCTTTTGCAGTATAGTATTTTTTTTCCCAAAAGGATTTCCCGTAAGAATACAATGTTCTCTCCTATACTATGTAGTACAGTAGTAGCAAAAACTGTATCAAGGTATAAAATTATCCTTGACAGTACATTGAAACTGCATCAGTCAATTGAGGGAGGGATTAAATTCTTGTTTGTACACTCACATAGTTAGTTTGCTCCAAATCAAGTCACCCATAGTTTTTGGAATTGGATTTTAACAACTAAAAAGCAATTTTAGCTTTTAGCGCTGCATAACTTCCCATTGTTTTACCTTCTGGTGTCAGTGGAGAGAGACACCACTGAGCCTGCTTCTGTCTTCATCATTAGCAGCCAAACACATCTCTCAGCAGCACAATGTTGCTCCTCTTACTGACATCATTACAGTTAATGCCGGCAGGTCAAGGGTCACAGAAGGTGTGCTTGCTTTCTCTAATCACTCTCTATGCATCTGCGAGGATCAAGAGCTGCTCCTTTCATCCGCACGTCTTTCACATTTTAGACTGCGGCGCTGTTTGTGCATTCTCATTGATTTGTTTTGTTTGCCATCGCCAGCTTTGCTGTTTTCGCTTGTCGACTGTTGCTACTGATGAATGGAGGGGAAACAAGCAGACATGTGCACGTTGTTTGTGATGCATAAACAAGAGGTTGTGAGGTTGGGAGAGTTGGGGGCGGAGGGGGTCTATACCAATCAGCATCTTCCTCCACTCAGCCATGCAAATGAGGTTCTGGGTATCAGTCGCACTCTCCTGCTTCCTTAAGTGAGTGGAGCTAGAAAGCGACTGGCGGCGGCGGGTCAGATGGATCTTATCCTCTTAAATGCTAATGACATTTCTCCATTCTCTTCATTAGCGTCGTGCCATTATCAGTAATTTGTAGCCCCCTTCCCTCCTTTTACTCCCCCCACCCAGCTCCTCTAATGAATACTCGCCATTGAGAGGTCCAAGATGGAAAGATGGGAAGAGAGTGAGAAATGAAGGAGAGTGAGAAGAAAACGCTTGAGCACCATTGTCTCAGGGCCTCAGCCACTGTGCAGCCTCTGTGAAATTGCTCATAGGTTGTGTACATAAAGAGGTGTAACATCAAAAGCGGTTTAATTTGGCACCCGTGTGCGTCGCTGTAAACTGACAGCCGCTTGAGTAATTGGATGCTCATTTAAATATCTGCATTGGCTGACTGAGATTGCAGCATTATTTTTGTGTTCCACAAGTGCTACATCAGTCCCCTCCACCTTTCTCATTCTGTGGGTACCCATTCTCTTTCCCTCTCCCCCTACTCATTCAGCAATCAATATTGCCCCTCATACTATGCCCATGTTGAGGGCACATGAATAAACAAATCCAGGTTGTATAAAAGGTCATTTTTTTAAATGACTCTTTTGAAATGAAAATAAAATCCTGCGGTCGGAGGAAATGGGGGCCCACTCAGAGAGACACAGAGCCTTGGCTTTCTGTTGATTCTCATTACACACATACGCACACATGCACACAAGTACACAGACACTAATTTGATGCCCCTAGCCACCTCTCCTTAGTGAAATCAAGGCTTTAACACAAATGTTAATCAAGTATTGGCGAGGGCAGTGGGGCTAATATGCAAAAGCAGAAGACTCTCCAGAGAATGAAAGAAGGCATATGCTGTGGGTATGGTCATCAGAAGTGGCTGTTATATACTGAACAGTAGGTAAGAGTGGAAGGCGGGATAGATACACAACTGGAAAATGGTCTTCTTTTTTTTATTCAAGATATACTAATTCCTTAAAGATTTCATATTAAAATATGTAAATGCATCAGTTTACTTAACACTTTTATTTTGATCAGTTGCTTCCCTTGCAAGTTTAGTACAATATTTACAGTAATGAATTTTGTAAGAGAACAGCACTTTTTAGTTGATTTGTATGATATATTGACAGAAAATGTATTAATGTGTTGAATATAAATAATTGTCATTAAATCGATGACCTTAAGCAAGAAAGAAAGCTTGATATAATTCATGTTCTTTTACAATGTGCCCATCTTTTGTCACTCAGCCATCATGCTTAATTAGCCGTGTTACATACAGTATGTGCTGCATTGACAACTGTGCATCACAGATTTCTCCCTTCATGGATATTCAAAAGAACAACTGAGGTGAAAGAGAGAGAGATGAGAGAATAAGACCAAAGTGAGAGCACTAGATTACTAATAGAAAGGTCAGAGCTCTTCATTTAACAGCCAGCGACTCATAAACGTCCTTGCTTCAGTGTTGTCATCGACCTTTGTTTATTGTAGACTCATTGAAATGATGTAGATGAAAAAGGCAGCGGGCAGTTGAATTGGATTAATGTATTACAACCTTGTGAAGCCTTGTGTCTCGTTTATACAACACTGGTACACAAACACACACACACACACACACCTTTATATGGCCATCTTCGATAGAAGCTTTGTCTGCCATCATGACCCCAGTCTCGATTCACATTGCTCCATTTTCGTTATTATTTTTTTTTTCCTCTTGTTTTTCGCCTGTGTTCAGTCATTCTCTTATCTGCTTAGTTGATTAGACCGGGTCTGCTGCCTTGCCTCAGCTCCTTGTCCTCAGCAGAAAATCGCTTCGTGACCATTTGCAGTCAGTTCAAGTGGTTTAGGGGCGTGTGTGTGCGCACATGCGCGGATGTGTGTAAGTGCGAATGACCACACACAAAAGACAGAATGAACACACCTGATTGGCACTAATCAACAAGGAGTGTTGATGCCAGGCTTTGACCTCAGTCCCGCACACACATGCAATGTGGCAATGAAAGGTAAAATTACACAGTATATGAATGCGCCTCTTCTTCTCCTCTGGTTCTTTTCTGTCAGATGACTGACATTGCTGATGCCATGATCCTGAAGCAGCTGTTTGAGGTACTGTTCAAGACCGGAGTGGTGGTGGTGGCCACATCCAACAGACCCCCTGATGGTATGACAATCAGCTTCTGGACATATTTTACTTGCATTGTCCTTTTTATTTACTTTCATCCTTTGCTAATAAGTGCTATTGTAGTTAACAACACACCTCTCAGTTGATAAGTAGGATGGCTTAGTCCTCAGTCATCAGAGTTACACTGCAATGGTAGAAACAGAATATTTTTGTTTCTGTTTCTACCATGATTTCAATTGTAGCAACAACAAAAATTCAAAGCTACTAACATTATGTTTACATGACATTTCAGACTCAGCAGGTATACAAATATGATTTTCAATGTTCCAGGAAGAAACACAAATATGTATTATTACAAAAAACATGAGATCCACTTCTCTTACTAAAGATACATGCACACAAAACAGGGGACCACCAGTGCAAACAATGAAAAAGAAAAAAACAAAAATCCATAGTAATCATAAGACTAAATAGCAAATAAAGACCACATTGAGGTGAATAATTTTTCCACAGTTCATTTGTAGGTGGGAATACCTGTGAACTTGGTGTTTAAGTTCACGAGAAAGGGCAAAATGACTTGAACCTTCTATGGAGAGAGTCTTATGTTCTTAAACTTAGGATAGGATAGTTTAACACATCCTTAATCCAGTGTGTATAAGATGAGGAGGTCAACAGCTACTAACTTCACTATTTAGTTAGTTTTCATGGTCTCAGTTGAAGGGGAGGGTTCAAAATGTTTCCATGCCCATTAAAACACTGTAACATGTTCTCCTTACTGTAACTGTAAACTGCTTACTGTAAAAGTGATGTGGAACAAAAGCCGTGTGCAGGGAAACGCAATTGTCTGCTTTTACCAGTTACTGCAGGAATGCAAAGAATTATACGTTTTAAACACAGCTCGGTTCAGAAGGACTGAGGAGATAAAAGACAGTAAAATATTGTCAAACCTGAAGGTCCACTTAACTATTCAGTGCATTTCCTGCTTGTAGCTGTCCACCAACAAATTTCTCAGTTACTCCACATACATCTATATCACTTCTAAATTCACTTTGCAAGAATCAATTGCGCTTTACAAGACCGCAGCAACTCCTTTCTGTTTACAGCAATTAACCAGAGGAAAAGGCAAAGAACATTTGGTAAAGCTCTCACTTTCAGAGACACGACACAACCTTTAAGCAGGCTTTGATGTTGCATTTACTGGTAGTGAAGCAAGGTTGGAGACAGAATGAGCAAGATAGTGATCAAGGTGGAGATAAATGCATGATGTGATATCTGACGTCTTTCTTTCTCAGGGAAGATGTTGATGTCTCTAAGCCTCGAGTGGGCACGAAGTGGATGGCAGCAAGATGGCTCTCATAGACAAAGACACACGTCTCTGATATTTACTAGCTATTAAGAACAAAGCGCCAAAACAGGCAAACTTGATAGAGAGCCTACTTGGTATTAATTACATGGTTAATGGAACACTGAAAGCCATAAGAGACAACTGGACATGAAAAGCATACATTTTCCATCTTTATTGATGTGGAGATGCTGGTATCAAAAAGCCCTACATGTGTTTGGAGAATAAATTTAGAGACCGGGTTTTGCTAGAATCACATTTTATTGTCTTTATATACTGATGGAGTTTAAGGAGATCGCGAGGGGTGGGGGGAAAAATGGCATCTTTTTGTAATGGAAACACCCTCTGTACACTGGATCTCACATGCACTTGAAATTAATGGACTGAGCTTATTTTGATTACTCTAAATATGTTTGAGTAATGATGTTAAGTGAAAGACGCATTGATTGCATCTCTTTATGGTAGTTAAACATGTAGTGTCATGGGTCAAGTGAATTACAGCTAGGATTCAGCAAACTTTTTGACCCTTTGTGAATCATAGGGCAATAGTTTGACATTTTGGAAAATGTGGTAATTTGTTTTTATACTGAGATGATAAAGTGAACACTACTATTATCTCTATGGTAAATATGATATTGATATTGATTATCCAGAGGTAATAAAATATGTGCCCCATTTAGGAATTTACTGCTGGGACATACCCAGCTGTAAACCTTTCATCTTTTCTTTGTCCACAGTATACAAACAACATATTTATCAAGCTTTAAAGGCCTTTTTTTACCTTTTGATACAGTCAGGCTCATAAGAATCATATCAATTTTCTTATCAAACTCTCTACAACAAAGTAAAAAGTTTGTCCAAAAACTGATCCTGTTACATGTGCTCCAATATAGTACAGGAATTATCAAGTGAGTATTAGTTGCGTGTCGGGTCCTACTGTACTAAGCTTGAGCCCAAACATCAACAACGAGCACTTGTTTGCTTGTTTGCATTCGCAGCTGGAAAGAGCTTAAACCTCAGCGTGTGTGTGTCTGTGTGTCTTTGTCCATGTTTGTGTGTGAATCCCTATCTGTTTTATCTGTCTATCAGGGATGCTACTTCAGATGTAATTTGCTCCAGCCGAGCTAATTGAAACCTCTATTCAGCGAGCTGCTGTGGACATTGTCCATGCTGAAAAGGCGACAGTCCTTTCTCTCACCACCATTGTTTGGGAATGTAATGAATTTTATGTTGCTGCCGCTGCCGGTAGAGAAATCCATTTTTCTCCCCTGGTCCCAGTCCTTTTGTCGTGCCTCCCCACCCATCCTTCAGTTCATCAATAGCCACTTTATCTGCCAATCTGTGGCGGGGGAATGACATTATTAGGAGGCTAAACAGCAGCTCTAATACAGGCCCTCCCCTCCTCTTTCAGATCTGTACAAAAATGGACTTCAGAGGGACACCTTCCTACCTTTCATCGACGTGCTGAAGGTAGAGACAAAGTCATCCCTCTCTTTTGTCTTGTTAATTTATTCATTTGTTTATCACACACATACACACTCTTGCATGTGAGCCTCTGTCCCTCTATGTCTGTCTTTTTTTTTGCAAGTTGCTCTTTAGTAGTTTGATGTTTTCTGCTTCCTGGATGCCTCGCACAGTGTCACAAAGCTGTCTTTGATCATACCAGGGCACACTGAAAGACTCACAGAAAGAGCGAGAGAAAGGTAGGGAGAGATGGAAAGAGCGTGAGTGAGTACAGGTAATGTGAATGGGAGATGGGCAGACGAGCGAGTGACTGACCCAAGCTGCTTGCATTTCAAAAGTAAGGGGGGGGGTGGGGGGAGTGGTGAAGGAGAGGAGAGACGAGCGATGCGGTAGTTTGCATTTCTAGCAAAAAATCTACTTTGCAATTTAAGCAGGTAGCACCATTATCCTGCCTGCATCTCAGATGATCATTGATGTGTTTAGAGTGATAATGATCATAAATAATTGCATCATAATTTGTTGTCATGCATTTTAAAACAGACGAGGGCAGCATTCTTGCACTTTTTATTGGTATTTAGTCTAAATAGTAAAGCAAAGCAGTATAAGAAACAGATTTTGTTAGAGCCACAGGGCCACACGCCATGTCCAAACAGAGCACCTACACTGAGAATTTGTGTGCTTCACTGTGCACAGTGCAGCTTTACAGCTTCACGGTATCAAAATCGTGCAAAACGATTAATTCCTAAAGAGGTATTTAGTGGAATCATTCATTTAAGAGTGACTGTGAGTGTTTTCCAACTTAGTATATATATTAGAATATATTATTAGAAAATGTTTAGTAATGACTTTGGTTGACTATATTTTACTTATTAATGCTAGAATATTAGTGACAGGATAATGCTACTGATATCCGGTTTTGAATTCCTTCTTCTGTGAATAGGTGCTTCTTGGATGTATAGTTACTGCACACAGATATTTTTACACAAAGGCATGTAAGCAGTTCTCAGCTAACGTTTGGCTGAGTCAGAGTCAACATAAAGCAGTAGCTCATACAGCTTAGTGGAAGAAACTGTTTTTAAATTATTTTAATTTTAAAAGAGTAATTCACTTTGCAAACAAAATTTAAGAATTTTCACTATTTGATAGTTAACAAATATGTTAATATGATTTTATCTGTTTGTCAAGTTGCTGCTGCTCAACTTTAGATATGATAATTATTGTTTTGCTGCAAGACTGTTATGATTACACTACACGTACCTGTTACCTGTTACACGACAAACTGCGGTGCTATACTATTACATATAAAATAAGGGAAAACAATTTAACAGGAGGTTGAAATGCAGAGCCCAGGTCACAAATGGTTTCAGGGTTATCAGAAGTCTTCAAACATGCACATACATTGACAAATATAAATGCCCTATAGCCACAGGGGGCTTCGAGTCACCCTGCTCCTCGCTCACTCTCCCACCCTTGCCCTCTCTAATCCACCCTCATCAAGGTCCTGAATGCCTGTTGTCCCTCTCTAGCCCTGCGCTACCTCCTCTCTTTCAGGGTCCCATGTTCCCCTTTGTGAGGCCATCTGGTTTTTGGGGTCGGAGGTTTTTTTGGGGGTGCAAGGCCTTCTCTATAGCAGCCTGTTCTGCAAAGTTAAAGCATGTTTTAGTGGGGTCACGCTGCTAACTAGCTGACCCTTAATAGATTGAATTAATGCTTGCGGGGACCAGCCGTGTGGGTTCCTTCTCCCCAACATAGCTTGCTCTTGTATGTGCGTGCCTGAGTGTGTTTCTATAGTGAGCAAGGGAGTGAATGAGGGTGTTAAAAAGTAAAAATAGCCTCTGACCTCTCCTCCCTTTCACCTGAGCTAGTGTGGTAGAGGTTAATCCACCGCCTCCGTCTGCCTGGGTTAACGTCTTTATTTAACCGTTGACTTCTGATTAGTTGGGACCCCTTTTTCCGCAGCACACCATCCCTCCACAAATCATTCAGTTTTGTAACCTTTAAAATAAGAAATCAGATCAAACTCACGGTTTTAGGCAGATCAAGTGGCCAGACATGCAAAACATAACCTAAAAGTTTGAAAAGTCTTTGACTGCTCTTCATTTTTTTAGTTTATTGACTTTTTTTTTTCTTTTTCTTTTTCTTCAGTGAGTCATTTGTAATTTCATATCCTTTTCAGCATCTCTGTAGACTCCATCAGGAGATCTATTGAGTTGTTTAGGCTTGTTTTTCTTTGTAGCCATGGCAAAGCTCAGAGTATAAAATACAGGGTTTAAGGGTTGTTGTTGTTGTTTTTTTTTTAATGGACATGGCCAGTATTATAACTAAGACAGTGTTTCTCCCTCACAAACTGTTCTCCCTCTCCACTCCACTTTTCATCAGCCATCCTTTCTCTACTCCTCTATCCCCGCTCTTTATTCCATCACTGTCCGGTTCCACTTGCTGGCTTTACTTACCCAAGGTCGGGTCTCTGTATTTTGGAAGCAGAATAGTGACTTTATTTTCCCTTCGCTTTTCCTGCGATTGCAGTCGCGCACATTGTTGCAGAGGAAGGAAAACATGACAACAACCCTGAGGCAACTTTGAGTACATCTGGGTTTCCTGCTGTTTGTAACCCTTCTTTTGATCTGATCTCTGCTTCTCCTTCTTTGTGCCATTGTTAATAATTGCTATGTGCTTACAGTCATTGATGAGAGAAAAAAATAAATATATAAATAAAAATGGGATAATGGAGAAGGGGAAAAATTGAGGAATGAGAGGGATGTAGTCCTTGATGTCGTCCAAGACCTTGGTGAGAAGGGCTGTCGGTGAAAAGCCGGCAGCCTGCCAGTTCAAATCAAATGGATGTTGATGTTTGATGACTCATTGTCTTTCATGGAATTTAATGGCAGAGCAGTGGCTCGAGGGCATACCTCACTTCTTTCATATCTGTGTCTTTAAAAGAAAAAAACTGAACGATTAATGAAAACTGTATAGTTTCTACTTTTTGAACATCAGGAAGTAATTGATTATTGATTCAATTAGCCTGGCTTATAGTTCATTGCTGCCTAATGATATTTTCCTGTGTGTCAAGTGTGTAAGCCAGCACACACAGAGGTGCATTGTACTGTACCGTAAAGTAGACCATATGTAATCTGAAGGTAACACTTAACTAAATTCATTAGTATGTACATTTAAAACCCTTTTATATACTTGTTATGCTCTCTGCCTCTTTTATACCCTTGATCAACCCACTTGTCTTTTGATGTTCTATCCTTTTTTCACTTTTGTCTTGAAGCTGAAAAGACACTCAGCTGAACTGACATGTATCCTAACTCAGTGGGTTTTTTTTTTCTTACTAACTTGTTGTGGTACAGTGGAGCTGTAGGTAGGCAAGTCGGCAACTGCTATCTAAGAACCCCAGAGTTGGTGGTTCACATTCAGGCCCCTCCCTAGTGCCGGCACCAAGCCTGGATAAATGGAGAGGTTTGCATGGAAGGGCAATCATGACAAATCCATTATTATGGCCAGCATTAAATTGTTCCTATGCTGGCCCATGTCCACCACAACGCTGAAACAACCTGTGTTAATATTAATCTTGTGACTGATTAGTGTAGAATAGCGTAAGAGATTAAACAATAAAATTTGTCATGCAGATCTACACACAGGTGTTTAGACTAGTTTTATGTTAAAGTACGTACATACAGTACATACATGCATGTACCTCTTTTACGTATGTATGTATCACAAATTAGAAAACTAATAGACAGGTTTTTAATGTTAAATAACAAAAATGTTGCCGGCATGAACTGTGCAACAGTAGCAGAGGAGCTGCTGAGTGAGTGTTCATGGAACCTCTGATCAAACTGTTGTTGTGGGTAATGGTAAACAGGTGGAGTATTCGTTTAAAGGTCTGCTGTGTGGATATTATACCAAGAGATCAGAACAGTATTTTGCTCAGTTCCATTTCTTATGTCCACGTGTTGCCTTTTACATGTGGAGCCTCTGTTGGCCAGGTGCAGGTAACACAGCCTCCACCAAGTTTAAGAACAGTTTGGTTTAGGTCCTCAACAGAGCTCGAGAGGAGTTGAGGATCGGGGGTCCAGTGGGGTCCTGGATCAGGAAAGGTGGGGCCTCCAACTCAAAAGATGTTTCCCCAAGAGGAGCAGCTGAAGCAGGGGGAGGTTGTGAGAACGACCCTGCAGAACAAACCATCGGTGGCCCAAGGCGGTCACACTTTAAGGGAATAGATCATTAGGTGTAATTAGGGTGTTCACGTTGTCACATACCCCCCTGACTGCCCAAGAATGAATAAAATCACCAGATACACCCCCCTCCACCCTCGCTCACTCACATGCTCACACACACACAGCAGCTCCTCAGTTAGTGAAAACACTTTGATGTCAGAAGAGTCGTCCAGAACTTTCCAGTATAAAGGCACTGCTTTAAGCTTTCTCTCTTTTCTCCCCTGTCTCTCTCTCTCTCGACCCCTCTATCCCTCCCTCCCTCTTTTCTTCTGTTTCTCCACACAAGCCTGTAAGACACACATGGCTGAATGAGCGACAACCTTTCCCCTCCTCCCCTCTCCCTCTCTCTCACCCTCTCTCCCCCCTTCGTCTCTTTTTCAGCCTTCCCACCCCGCATTTCTTTGAGGCCTGGTCAATTCTCCGGGCCAAACAAAAAAAGCATCAAATGTTTTCGGCTGCTGCGTAATGAGGGAGTGGACCTCATCAAGGCCCAATAGTCAGCTATCCTTGGCTTTTGTTCCAGCTCAATGGCACCGCGCTCTTTGAAAAACTCAAAAGCAACTTTTTGAGGAGTAAAGGATAGAGAAAAATATGTTGTAGAGGGAGCGAGCGCAGAGGGGAGTAGAGGCAGCCACCAAAAGAAAAGCCACCCTGTTTTTATGCTAAATGGCTGTCCAGAGAGAGCAGTGGACAGCTCGGACAATGACATGATTGGAGCTACATGTGTTTGGATGACTTTCTTTTAAAGAAACTCTGATTCTCACGTCTGTCATCTCACTCTTCTGTCTCTCCCCTCCCCTCGTGGGTCTGCGAGTTGGTGAATGCACCCGTGCATGTAGTGAAACTCTTAATTTGCTGTGGTGCTGCTTCCATGCTGTGTTTCTGTGAGTCAGCTACACTTAGGACTAGTTTATACACCAGTAGTACAAATAAGGCATATATCTTGTGATAATAGTAAACTTACAGTTAATGTAGTTAGCAATTTAATCTGCCCGTGATTTTTTTTTTCCAAATTCTAAGATGTATATAAAGTATAAAATGTTGGAAAAATACATCACAAGACAATTCACCTGTTTTGACCGCAAACGTTTCAGTTTGTCATTTGACAAATTACTCATCAGTGAACAACAGCATTTTAAAAAGGACTTACATCACAAAGTCAAATACAAATATGAGCCTTGATGTTTGACTTAACTTGAGTGAGTTAGAAAACATCTCAGAACTACAAACCTCTGCACCAACAACACGTGAAGCGTGAAGGAGATGCTGCATATGAAAAAAAACAAGTGCTACAAACATATTATTATGCATTTTTTTAAACCACAGTCAGCACAGAGCAAAAAAATGTTTGATTCATCCGTGCACTGCATCTAAGGATTACTTTACTTATTGATTAATCTAACAATTACTTGATTCATTTTTATGAATATTTTAAAGAAACAAGAGACCTGGAGAGAAAAGAAACCTAAAGAAAAAAGCAAAAGAGACTACAATAGGAAGATAAAACTATATGTTTCAAAGTAGACTGACTAGATTTGGAGTCTGTGAGATGATTGTGGTGGCGGAGGGGGGAGGCAAGACCACAATGTGTAGGCGGATGAAATCTTGGAGGAGTGAGAACTTGACAATCCCCTCAAGATGGATAATCAAGTAATGACCCGCAGGCCTCAGACTCTTCTGATTATAAATAACCAATGGAATCATCATCACTGATTGTGTTTCCAGTCCTCCTTCTTTACCCTCTCTTATTTGTACCTCGCTCCTCCGTCAAGAAACGCATCAGCCGTCTTTACCGAAGGTAGAGACAGTTCATAAAGGGAGGGAGTAAAAGATGGCAGGAGAAAAGACAAACTGAGATTCTAATGATGTGGCAGCGATAGTGACAAGTTTTTTTTTTTCTTCTTCTTTTTGGAGGGACTATTTACCCGTTGGTGGGGTCACAGTAGGTTGATGAAATGACACCTCCCTTTTGTGCGTAGGGGAGGGCGAGTTTGTCAGGTTGTTATTAAGACTGATTCAGCCAATTGGCTCAGAGTGAGAACCCCGTTTGTGTGAGCGGACACGGAGATAAAAAGTTGACAGCAGAGAAGAATAGAGTATTTCCGTCCCCTTGCTTTGTGATGATTACTAATTATCCTGCAGCTTAAGGGGGCCAGTGGCAGAAATTCACTGATTTCATAATTTACTGGAACTGTCGTTGAATAGCCAGGCGATGGCTTGGATGGGATGATATGCAATTCCTTTCTTTTCTTTGATAGAATGGTGGAGATGATGATTATAGTTTGTGCTGTACTCCCTGACATGAATCCTGTTGACGTTTTACACTATCTGGAAAAGTTTGAACTCTGCAACTCAAGTTCACCCCTCCTGTAACACACTTAAATGGCTGCAGGAACAATAGATCAGCTCAATAAACCATAAAGAGGTGACACAAAATCCCAGAGCTGTCAGAGGAGAGTAAGACGTCAGCTTCCTTCTGTATTGCCCTTTGTCCATTTTATTATTTATATTTAGTCGGAATCTGTGACACTAAGCTCTTATCGCTTATATTTCACGGGACAGATGAGTAGTAGAAAACGGCAAAGCAATAGAAACTATTACACTGTTGGAAAGTTTCTTGGCATATGATACAAAACAATGTTTAATACAGTAATATATCATCTAGAGGTCCAAGAATTCAGATCAGTTCAAAATAAATACAGTACAAATAAATAAAATTATTATTATTATAAAACTGATGTCGACTTTAGGCTTGCTATTGCTACAGTGCACATGTCCGTTTTTTTATTTTTCGTATAGAAATAGACACTCATTGTAAAAAAAAAAAAAAAAAAAAAACTAAATATTGCACTCGACAAATAAATTAAAGATGCTCATAAAATTAGTAATTATTGATCATTTCTCGTGTAATTGCTATAAATGTATAAAATGTGTGTGAAAAAAGTGAAGGATATTCATGAAAATTATTTTGTTTGACCAACAGTTCTAAACCCAAAGATATTTCATCTCATAGAAAAAAAAGTATAAATATAGATATATAAAATTGTATTAGATTACATTTTAAAACCTTTAAAAAGTATATATCATTGCAAACAGTCAATTCAACAAAATTAAGTTTGTGATCTTAGCAGTGCCAACTGCAGAACTACAGTTACTGTGCTCATACATTAGGTAAACCAATAATACGTGAACATGAAAACAAAACAATATAAGTGTTTTGTTTCGTGAACAAAAGAGCAACAAACAAAAATGAGTTCTAAGTCACATGAATCCATAGTTACAGTTTTGTTATTTATAACCTTCATTTTCAGCAGCATAGCTCTTACATACACATATATGCCCTATATTTTTCATGTATTCCTTTTCTGTATGTGTGTACGTGCATGCGTGCAGGAGTACTGCCACACCCTCTGCCTGGACGCTGGGATTGACTACAGGAGGATGGAAAAGGCTGCAGCAGGGAAACTCTGTTACCTGTAAGAATCACACACTAATATTAGAACCATTTGCTTTGTTTGCAGTCCAACTCCCCTGAGAGGTTGTCCAGAGCACTGGTAAAAAGTCGACACTAACCTGAGTCTGCAACAAGCAGGCACATGCACACAAGCAGGCGAACACACATGGGTAACGTTTGTGCATGCCATCTAGTTAGATTTTTTTTTAAGAACAGAAAGAGAAGGCAAACAGATGGATAAATAGGGAGGAGCGCACAGGGAGATTTATAAAGACTCACATTACCTTGAGAGATCCATGAAAAGAATGAAAGAGGAATCAATAGAATATGAGAAAATGGTAGAGCTGTAAAAGCCAGTTTTCTATTTTCCTCATTACATAGTGTTAGGAATACACACGCGACATGAATGACACTGCTGTTGCTCATAGCTGTATTGGAGCTTTCAAGCGCTTTCGTCTTTTCACTGTATGTAAATAAAGCACATCACACTTTTCAGCTGTTTTTTTTTTTTTTTTTTCTTCAAACGGGCACACAGGTAGACACAAATACACTTTGCCATCTCATTTCGATGTATATTTACAGACTAATGCTTGTGTTTAGAGCCTAACATCCTTTTTTTTACTGATGGAGTGAAAAGCTAAGTACCCTCCGGCTGTGCTCTCCTTGCTGCCACCGTTTGATGTGGCCACTTCAGCATTATTAATTTCATATCCTATTATTTATTCTCTGCTTCGTTGTGCCTATGTGTGCGTTTGTGTGTGTGTGTGTGTGTCTTGTACAGCACAGGGGAGTCTGGTGCAGAGGCCTTTTTGGATGCACTGTTTGAAGAGCTGGCAGTAAGACAAAAGAGTGGTAAGGAAGTTACAGGAAAATTACAAGTTTTAGGGAGATTTGTCTGCTTTTCAATTCATAGGTGCTGTGTTCTAGAAGGAGTACGTTCACAGTAAATCATGTTTAGCAGCTTGCTAGCACTTTAAATATGCACCATGTACAGTGACTGGCAGGGAAAGAGCAACATCATCCAATGAAGTAATAAACTCTTTTAGTTTTAAAAATGATTTGAAACATTTAAAAAATGGACAGTGTGTTGACCTCAGTTAATAATTGATAATACATAATAACTTAAGATAGTTGGATTTACACACCAGTCGGCAACAAAAAAGCAACTTATGGTTTTAATGTTTAATGTTGTGCATGGGCACGAGTCTGTGGCTACACAGCAAGCTACAATGCACTGTGTGTTCTGACATCTGTTGATCGTGGCAAGCAATGTATTTTTCCCATGCTGACCTCGATCCATGTCGTGGCACTGTTAACTCCACCAGGTGGTGTTAATGTTGTGACTGGTGTGTGTGCAGATAAGGTTGGTGATGTTATTTATTATCAATGTTGTTAACAAAAAAAGATGAAGTCAGCAAGGTGTTGGGGTCTCATAGTTTCAAAGCAGTTGAAACACCTGGGTGCTGTAAATATTATAGTATTTTTTTTTTTTTTGGAACAGCGTATATAGCATTGCAAAACAATGCACACATTTGTGAACTGCAACAGTGTCCTTCACTCATAATAGTTTTTGTAAAACAACTACAGTGTTTGGAGCGGAGGAAGAAACCATATAACACACTGACTATACAAGCAATTACTAGGATTAGTTGACTGGTTTTAGCTATTAGTTTTAACTGTCATGTATTATCTAAAAGCATTGTAAAATATTTGAATTGCATTTGTAGACATAGACAACTAATGAGTATTTACAGTATCTAAGTACTGCTTTACAGTTTTCACATCTTGGTTCCTGCTGTGTAAATTAACAGCTGAGGATTAAAAACAGGAGGATTTGACTTTTGTGGTCCAAGATTAACTTCCTAAAGATTTGTATTTAGTGTGATGATTCCTATGTAAACATCATAATGTAGTGGCACAGTATAACTGAGGGTCACTTACATTGTCGGGCGTGTGTTTCCATAGTTACAGGTCCTCGGCTGCTCACCGTTATGGGCAGAGATGTGATACTGAAAAAGACCTGTGGTTCCATCGCCGACTGTACTTTTGACGAGCTGTGTGGCAGAGTAAGTGTTTTTATCTCGAGTTGTTTTTTTGTTTTTGTTTTTTTGCTGAATAATTTTCTCTACAAGTGTCAATTAGATTATTTCCCAGCATTTTGTAATTTTAAAAGAACAACTATGTGTTACAGTTGCACTGTGAGACATATTTTGATATAATATCTATAATAATTAACACCCTATATAATTACCGTCTTGAATTATATATTTTTTATTTATTTATACTTTATTCACCTCTACTTCGAGCTCTTTTTTCCCCAAAAATGTTACAATATAGTAGTTACAATGTTTGCAAATGTATGAAATAGGAAAAACTGAAGTATCACAATGGCATAAGTACTTAGACCCTTGATCTCCTGTGTGGAGATGGGACAAAGTCCCAGAAGGACAACCATCAGTGCAGCCCTCCACTGCTCTGAGCTTTATGGCAGAGTGGTTCGACAGAAGCCTCTGTACACACATGAAAGCCTGCTTGAGGTTTGCAAAAAAGCACATGAAGGACTCTCAGACTGTAAGGACCAAGCTTCTCTGGTCTGATGGGTTCAGATCACTCCACCATAAGCCCAGACTGGAGCTCAGTCAGACTGACCAACAGGTTCTTGGTCACCTCTCTTACTAAGGCCCTTCTCTCCCAGTTGCTCAGTTTGGCCTGGATGACCAGCTCTTCGAAGACTCCTGGTTGTGCCAAACTTCTCTCCTCTTTGCCAAAGCCTCCCCCTGATCTGTGCTTTCCAATACTTCTGTCTCTGAGCTCTGTGGGCAGTTGTTTTGACCTCATAGTTTTTAGTTTCTGACACAGTAGGCATTGCCAGCTGTGAGGCCTGTCCATTCAATGTGATTTACTACAAGTTTGTATACTTTCTGAATGCAATATATTCCTGATACACAGTTTGCGTGTTGGACCACCTGAGAACCAGGACAGCCTCGTTCTCTTTATAACTGTCTCTCACACACACAAAATGCACTCACCAATAATCAAAACTGCTCATATTGAAAGCACTTCTGCTGCTTCTTTATTGCCTCTGTGTTCTGTTTCCACCCCCATCTACGTACTTATTGTCCAAGCCTTTGCTCTCGAACTAAATCACCTTCCCTACAACTCGGTCCTATTCTCTGCTCAATGTCAAAAAGCAAGTCTATTGACAGTTCTGTGAATAGTTGAGTCTGTTGTGCCTGACATAAAGCGGTGCAGTACAGTAAATCTGTAGTGTGTAAAGTCTCAAGTTTGATGGACAGCAGTGAGCTTTTGCAGGCATCTGAGCTTCAAGGCTTCTTCTGATATATGTTGGCACATCCACGTTAGTTTTGAGAGCAATCATCCTGAATGGCAAAGAACCAAGGACGGGGACTAAATTAACGTCAGCCTGTGTCTTCCTTGTACAGTTAGCATGTTTCCAGCTTACAGAGAGTTTATGAAGCACATGATGTGCACATGCACTACGCCAGAACAGTTTATTCTCTGCACTTTGGTGTGTAGATTAGATGTTAAGGTCCAAATGTGTAACCTGTGTGGTTGTCTTCCAGCCTCTGGGTGCCAGTGACTACCTGGAGATGGCACGGCTTTTTGACACTGTATTTATCCGCTATGTTCCCTCGCTGACGCTGACTCTTAAGGACCAGGCGAGACGTTTCACCACCCTCATAGACAACTTTTATGACAACAAGGTATGCAACTTACAGGCCAGGGTTTGTTACTAAACAACATTATAACATTACTCCCTCATCCAAAGGTAGTTTTCAGTACTTTACTTGGGAAAATTACTTCACTACACTAATCCTACTCTATTTTCCCATTATATTCCTTAAAGCTATACACTGCACTGGTATGTGGACATCCAACCATTACACCCACGTATAATTCTATTATAACCATTGGTATTACTATGTTGCTACAGCTTCATAACATTTTAAACATGGCTGCAGAGATTTTTCTCTCATTTAGCCACATGAGAATCAGTGAGATGAGGGACTTTTGTTGGGCACTAAGAAATCCCTCTGTGTTAGACTGGTCATTTAAAAGTGTTGGATTTGGTTGAAGTGAATGAAAATCTTCCACACAGAACATGGAAAACCGCATTAAATAAAGGGTAACAGGAGAGAGCCTCACTCAGTTTATTGTAAATATCACTGTATGCTGTAGCATTGGAATAAACTAAATCCAGTGTACACAAATATACTGTTGATCATGTAATGTATCTTCTCTTACTTCTCTTCGGTTAGTTTGTTATTCAGACTGAGAGTTCATGGAGTAAAATAGGCAGACCACTGAACTATAATTTTATTTACACTTTCTTGTTGCACTATTTCCTGGAATTTATTTCCCACATACGAGAGAAATTCCACTTCTGTGGAATCAAATTCATTATCCTTGAAGGTTCGAGCCCAAACACAGTAGTGCAGGAGCAGTTTTCTTCTCTGTACAGTATGATTCAGTGTGTATGGGAAATCTAAGAACCAGTTTAAATTTTATAATATTTGCATAATTTCTGTTTCAATTGTAATCTGATATGTAAAACATTTGGTAACAAAAGTGACTATTGGTAACAATGGTGTAATACTGAAACTTATATAGTAAATCATGACTCTCCTCAATACTGCAAACTATATTATTATTAAAGTGCATTACCACTCAACACTGTGCCCTGTCTTTCATTAGCTTACTTTTATGCATGGTCATTTATCAATGACTTCTTTATTACTTGGTAGAGGAAATTTGATTCTGTAAAAAAGTAGAAGTCTATATGCAGTTAAATCATCTCAGGAATGCAATAAAATGCATGCAAACTGGCCAGAAACATAACTACTGTCATTTCAATTAGTCAATGAATAAGTTATTTACTGACATTTAATACTGATTATAGGAAAACACATGAATAATATAGTAAGAAGCCTCCATAAAGAGTCAGTCTGATCTTTGTCTGCTTCCATCTGTGTCCCAGGTGAGAGTGGTGCTGCTGGCGGCGGCTCCCTTAGACCGTCTATTTGTCCACTCTGGAGGGGAAGACGAGAGAGACAGACAGCTGCTGGATGACCTGGGCCTCAGTGGGGTAAATTCACATCTGCAGCAACAGAACATACAAAGCGAAAAAGCAGCTAGAAAACCATCATCTTCCATCAGAAGTGAAAGGAAGATTTGTGTATCCGGAACCTGAAACCATTAAAAAAAATGACATCACTGATTACTTCAGTAAGGATACAGTGAGGTGTTTATCGATTTGTGAATTAAACCCAAATTATCTCTTTAGGAGGCAGCAGAGCACCTTACTCTGTTCACATCTGAGGAGGAGATCTTTGCTTTCCAGAGGACTGTCTCCAGACTGATGGAGATGCAAACAGAGTCCTACTGGATAGCAGGAGACCGCAGTCACAGCAAGAAACACATCAACACCTAACATCCAGTTCTGACTGCCAGGATAATTATATACCTCCAGACAACACAGTACCTCACTAATTACTTATACTGCATAAGCAAAAGTTCCTGACTAGCAGAAATCCAAAGTGTATTTTGGGCATTAATGGAAACTTATTTAGTGAACAAGCAGCACTTTAATAAATTTGAGAAAGATCTGATGCACAGCAAATCTGTAACTTTGCCAAACTCAGTATCTTTTTTCCTTTGACTCTGACTTCTGTTATCATCTTATGCCTGTGGGTTATATCTTTGTGCTTTTTGGGCCTGTTCTGTGAGGTGTGCTCTCTCCCCCTTGTGGACTGCTTATTTTGAAGTGTGAAACTAAAGCAGGTGCTTATTTCATTCAGAGAAAGGGGGGAAAGTGTCCCTCAAGGTAGTTGGCTGCCGCCCTCTAGTGGTAAATATGAAAAGGGTTAAATATTGATTAACTGTTCTGTTTCTATAGAATAGTATCAGTGAGTGTGCAGCTTTGAATTAAACGAACCGTATATAAAACCTGATGTACAATAAAAATTTTGTACATGATATGAATCCGTGTATTTAATCACTGAGCTTCAAATCCTTTATTCAGGAAATAGCGAGTCTTGTATGCTTAGTGTAAGTGTCTAATGTTTAATACATTTCAGGTCTGAATTCTCAGTCAAGCTGAACTGGTCTTGATCTTTTAATTTTGATTTTACCAGGATGGTTTGACTACTTGTTCTTACTATCACAAAGATAGCCAAGATACAACAAGCTAATCTGATTCAGGAAATGTACACTGACACAAAAGTGCACCAATAGAAATTTTATGTCACATAATAAAATCTCATAACATGTTATAGATGTTGAATGTTAATTGTGTATTTTCATATATATATATATATTTACAGAATAAATGATTACCTTATGTTTGGTTGCCAAAATATGAATATCATTCTTGTTTTTTTATTATTTTAGTTGAAACAAGGACAGATAGTGATTTTTACAGTGTGGTGTTTTGTAACTCCCCCATTTTGGCCTGTAGGTGGAGGTAGAGGGCAACTAATGGCTACAAGTTTAGATATTGCGTCTATCCATGGATGAGGTCATCCCAGTGCACCACTCCAGCCTGGACTGGTCCACCCTGACAGCAAGCAGCACCTACAGTATCTAAACCAAGACCATTATATAAGACACTCTGTTTGTACCAAGCAGCCAGTATCATGGAACAAGTACAAAATCCCCAGACTGAATGTATAATCTCATTAGATTGAAGGGACAGTAAATGGATTTCTGTGTGCGTGCAGGTGTGTGGGTGTGTGCACGGGCACATGCGCATAATTTGAGTCATCAAAAAGTGCTTGGGTCAGTAGCAAGGCACCAAGTCTGTCCCGCCATAACTCTCAATTAAAGAAAAATCAATCACGCCCTATGCTCAAGCCCCTAATCCAATCAGAGCATTATGCTGTTTGGGGGAAACATCTGACACAAACAAAGATGGCTGCAGTGCTTTGTGATGTGAAGTGTTTTAATTGGATGATTCACGCTGACTTAGAGGGGTGGTCGCAGTCTTCATCTTCTCTGAACCACAGTCTCGCTGACAGAAGGAAGGTGGAAAGCAGTTCACATTTTGTCTCTTTCTTATTGTCTCATTAGTTAAAGTAACACTGTTATTATTACACATTTACATTACATTCAGGTGACTTTGAACACAGATGTCAAGGAAAAAAGACTTTGATGGAAGGTCTGATAAATAAGAATATGATAAAGTTTAGAAATAGTGCAGCTAGCAGAACCAGTACTTGAACTGATCAGGGTGTGAACCTTAACCAGGTTCAATCAGGTCATAGTTTTGGTGTAGTAAACGTTTTAACATGCCTAAATGTATGTAAAGAAGCCGAACTATAAGAACATACATGGTTTGTGTGTGTGTGTGTGTGTGTGTGTGTGTGTGTGTGATTGCTTGTTTGAGTACATGAATGTGTCCTTGTGCAACAGTATTATGATCTTCAAAACGGGGGCATGTACACTGAAGCTGGCTTATCTTGTTGCAGAATAAACTGGCCAAATGCCAAAGACACTGCATCCAGGTATTTAAGGGACACGTGACACTATTTAGTTCCACATAACCAAGTCTGACACACATACATTTTTTTAAATCTGCAGGCCCAGTTCTTTTGTGATTCTAGTGATAGCACTAAACGAAGTGGTGCTCATTGAGGCCAAATGTTGAAAAATGTTGAAATATACAAAAAATCATATATATATATAATATATTATACAAAGCTTTTTACACAATACATGGCTTCAATCACAAAACCCCACAAAACCTCCTTCTGCTTAGTGGAATATATGGAAAATAAATAAGAATGTTATAATGTATTTCTGCATATACACACTCAGAAGTCTCAACCTCTGTGTGTGCATCCAGCGAGCAGTTAACTCTATAGTTCTCTGCAGGAGCCAAACTGCTGCATCAGGTATTCTCTTTGATGTGGTGGTGGTGGTGGTGGGGATGGGGGGGGGACAAAAACCATAACACAAAGTGTGTACGTGTCCACCTACTGGCTCCTGTAATCCTGTGCAGACTCCAGCCTGCTGTGGTAAATGTGGATGTGTGCTGTGCCAGTCTGCGTGGTTGTGTCAGTGAACTACGTTTTGGAACAAGTCTCTCAGCAAATGTTTATATTCAGTGCTATGTTGTTAGCCATAAAGTAGCTACAGTAAAGCTAAGTACGTGCACTTGTGAAATGTTATGTAAGGAAGCCAAAAAGCATCCTTGCATCACAGTCTTAACATAATATAGTGTCCTATAATAGTAAAAAAAAAAATACAATGTGTCCACGCAATAATGTTAATGTGGTGTCTTGTTGTGGTCAACTGTGAACGCGCATTCCTGCACAGAAACCGCGAGCATGCGCACCTGGCCGCGCATTCACAGACAAAGAAGACGGTGGAGGAGGCTGTTTTCATCCAGTCAAGGTGGAGGAGGTGGAGGCGAAAGAGGAGCATCACTTAAAGGATGGAGGACCATCTAGGTTTTCTCCCCTCATCTCTGGCTAATAAACGGGGTGACGTCATCCCGGAGTCCGGAGGGGCGTGGTCTGCGCGCCGTGACAGGTGTGATTGACAGCAGGTCCGGTGATTAAAGGCACATTTAGGAATTGCAGAAGTAACAAGACGACGAAAGCGAGTATTTCTGGTGTAATGTTTATTTTAAAGCTATTATTTTAAAGCACCATTAAATCAGTAGCATACATGTGAGATTGTGGATGATGTAATATAACATCGCCCATATTTTCTAAATATGGTGATGAGCACATGAATACTCCCCATGACGTTGAAAAAAAGTTTTAAATATGTACCTAAACCTGGTTGAAAGAAAGAAAAGAAAATATTTTTTCTATATAAATTAACACTGATAAGTAGTTTCGAAATTTTGGTATTTGTGTATTTTCTAAAGTCTATATCGTTGTATACATTGCATTTTTAGAGGTGAATTTTAATAACTGAATATGTCTGTTGTAATTGCTTATCTTTGAGCAACAGTCTCCAAAATTCACTGGTTGTAGCTTCTCAGATGTTGGTATATGTCTAGTTTTCTATTTATTCTGTGAGAGTAAGTAAGTTGGACATGTCCCCTGTGCGCCCTCTGTAACATATTTCTATAATGAATGGACCTGTTTTCTTTTTCAGTTGTGTCACTATTTATGTGCCCAAAACCAACATGTCAAGACGTGCCCCAGCCTCCACCTAAGCACAGACAGCACTGCCCTGGACGCCTGTAGTGTCTCTTTAAAAGGCGATCCCATGCGCAAGATCCAGGGGGCTGGCCCTTGATCGGCTTGCATGTGTACGTACGTAAGTGTGCGTATATGTGTATGAGCGTGTGCGCGAGTGGAGAGCAAATCGAGATACAGTAGTAACCCGGAGTGAGGTGGCAGTCTTATTCCACATCGACACTGACTTGTCCTGCATACATCCTATCTGTCTCTATATCTGAGCGCACTTGAGGAGGGAAAGAGAAAAGAGTCAAGATGGCATCTGGAAGTAGCTGTGGACAATCCGTGATCTAGTCTCCTCTGTTATTTTTGTACCACGGAGCGCAAGAGACTGGCAGTGCAAGGTATTTCATTTAAAGTGTTCAGAAGGGATTTATTTCCCATTGAGATGAGGTTTGACTACTTTCTCCTCCACTGATCTCAAGATTGTGGATTCACATCCTTGCAGCAGGACGGCATTTTGCTCAGTGTGAACACAAGTCTCTGTCTGTGAGCTCAGTGAAGCTCACAGACGCAAATAGATCTATTGAACCCGTTTTTGTTCTTTTTAAGAAGTATTGTAGACTCAATGACAGAATATGTCAACCTACACATGCAGCGGAAGTGTTGTAGTCCGTGTCTTCCGTAGGATAGGTTGTATTTTAACCAGGCTCTAAGCGACTGTTTCCACTTTATTTATTCCTTCTTTATGTCTTCAACAGGCGGTCATAGCCAAGTTGCTCTTGGCCCTGTTGGGACACTGCTGGTGTGGAATAGCAACAAAGGACGAGAGCGCGCATTCATGGGACGCGACTTTGACAGCTCTTCGTTTCTTGTCTTATAACTTTATTACCCGGCTGCTGGGGCGAGATTGTGACTGGAGCAGGAGAGAATGGCCGAGGCTCCGCTCCCCGACCCACTCCCGGACTTGGACGCGGTCATCGACCCGGACTTCGAGCCCCAGAAGCGGCCCAGATCTTGCACCTGGCCGCTGCCTCGACCAGACTCGAATGCGGTAAAACCGGAGAGCAATGACACAGATATCATCCCCGAGGAGGAGGATGATGAAGAGGACAGTGCTACCCCTACGGCCATTAGTGTAAACGGCTCAGGCGTGGCGACAGAGGACCAGAGCAGCAACAGCCCCGCAGCCGATGGAGCGGTCTCCTCCCCCGGCCAAGAGAGCGCAGGCTCCCCGCTCTCCACGCACTCCCCTACGGCCGCTTCTGGCGCGCTGACACCCAGCAGCCTGGCCGCTCAGCAGACGCCGAGGAAAGCATCATCTCGCCGTAACGCCTGGGGAAATCTCTCCTACGCCGACTTGATAACCAAAGCCATCGAGAGTGCGCCGGACAAGAGACTAACACTGTCCCAAATTTATGACTGGATGGTGAGATCCATCCCCTACTTCAAAGACAAAGGCGACAGCAACAGCTCTGCAGGATGGAAGGTAAGGGTCGTCCCACTCACCCACTCAGCCCCCCTCCCTCCTCCATCAAAACAAAAACAAAAAGCATGTGGCTTGTAAACCCACTGACGCACACACACACAGAGACACACTCACACGCACTCAGTTACGCCAGCGCAGTTGTATTTTTTTTTTTACAGTTTTGGAAAGTCTGACACTTATTATGTCTGTCATTACCATTCCACTGCAAATTATACACTCAGTGGCCACTTTATTAGGTACAGCTGTACAATCTAACGCAACCCAATGCAACAGCCCTGCCATGAATTCTGCTTTTACGAGGTTATCATTCTCTGTTTTAACTGAAACTGTCAGAAAGCTGATACTTCTAGTTCGCACTTGATGCACGTCCGTTGTCTTTTTTTTTTTTCATTTGAGCTTCTGATGATTTATGTTCATAATATTCCTCAGAGGCCACAGCTACAGTCACATGGTTGGAATTAGAGCAAACAGAAGAGTTGTAACCGGTCTGTCTGGAAACACAGTTGCCTATTTTGAGTGATGCAAGCTGGTTTAAGACCCAGTGAATGATACAGTTACATAAAGCAGTTTACTGGACAGCAGATAATCCATTTATAGCACAAGGAGCTGGATGTAAACAAACAAAAATGTGAATCCCCACAAGAGCTGTCATTTATGTGTAACCCCCACTGTGCAGTATACCTATGTCCATTTAGTCATGTTTTGGTTTAAATAGACTTTATGTTTCTATCACTTTATGTTTGAAGCTTTCATATATAGAAGCTGGATTGACGCCACGCTACTGTAACCACAGAGGCATTGCCCTGTTTTGCCATTTGTTATGTAAACCTTGGCAGGGATGTGCCAGTCTCTTGGGTCAGGTTGGCAACAGCCAAGGTTGCTGATCCTACCATGAGGGAATTACATAACTGCTGGGTTGCAGTGAGGTAAGGGTAAAGCGTCTTTTTTGAGGCAAGATGTGGTCACCTAAAAGACAAAAAAAAAAAAGAGTAGGGGGGAGGTCCAGAAGGTCGGAGAGCGTTAACACCCATCAGAGGCTGAAGGACTAGTCCCACGGGGTGTGGAGCCTGTGGGACATATTTTGTCAGGCTTCTCAACTTTTGCTATGTGATATGCTTCAGCGAGGAGCAAAGAAGGAGGTCATGTGTGTAGCCTCATCAAATCAAGGCCAGGTTCACTGTCACCATGCAGGGCTGGTACTCCTGGAATTTCGGGCATGAGGGCCAAGCTGTTGGTGGTTTAATGTTACACATGGTCTGTCAGTAAATCTTGGTTGCAGCTTACAGCCTCTGACCTTTTTAGTTTTCTTTTAAGTGAGTCTCTTTCATAACATATTGCGGGGTTTTTTTTGTTTTTGTTGGTGTTTTTGGCACCAAAAAGTAACAATAAAGTTCATTAGAGTGTTTTATTTAGGATGATATATCTCCAAACTGTTAACATCTCACACGCTGTTGTTAAGTTTTAGTAAAAATCCAATGAAACCAAAGACCGCAGGCCAGAGGACTACCTCCAGATCGGGACTTTTCAGGCCTCCTCTGCTCTGCATTTAACTTTCAGAAACTCTTAGGTTTCCCCCCCAGACAGAGCTGGGTTTGTACACCTGCTGTTTCATGCAGCCAGGGCACCTTTGTTGAGGAGATTTGCTGAGCAAATCCTAGTAATCCTCCCGGGTTTCTCTCACTGGTTTCCACTTATGTCACTCTGCTTCATATCTTTATCAGTTAACTATTAGCCCTGGTAAAAGTAGGTTAAGACAGACACACATAAAATGAGGAAATCTTTTATCACCTTAGATGGTCTTTAACCAGGAGAAGATACTGGAAATGCTTTAAATAGAAGCATAGTGTTCGGTCATTTATTTGTTCTTATACCACAAAGAATTCAATTTAGAGAATGTCAATTATTGTCTAAACTGATTTTATTGTACTTGTTTTACTTTCAGAGGTTGGTATCAGTTCTCAATCATTTTTTTGTAGTGGGTGAAATGTGCCTGCAGTGCTGAATGCTACAAACTGTCAGCTTGATTCATAGGCTTGTTGAGTTTTTCCTTCATTTTGCCAGTTTAAGACTTTTATTTAGGAAAGTCCAGTACAGTCTGGCTTAAAAGATAAAAAAGAGTTTATAGCAAAACAAGTCAAATAGTAAAGAATCAAAAAAATATATATATTTACTGAAACATAAGTATTGTATTTAGAAGAGTCTAACGCAGTGTTTTGGAGTGGCTGTAGGAGAGCCTGCATAAAAATAAGACACTGCACAACCAAAATGATATAAATTAATATGTATAATAACAAAACATTATTCTCTACCCTCCACACACCAGATGTAATATATTTATTGACTGTGCACGTTGTCTGGGCAGTCAGTTTTCTAGTAGGACTTCTGTCCTGAAGTGGATAGGTCTGGTTAGGAGGCGCTGAAATGTGTGCTAAGAGGAGCTTTGGTATGACAGGGAGCGACGGGCTGCATCTCAAAATATCACCTCTAAGCATGCTAGTAAGGACTGAGCGCATGGGTGTGCGTGTCTTTGCGTAATCGAAAGATTAAGTGCACCTGTGTGCAAGTACACAAGTAGTTTGTTTGTATTTGTGTGTGTGCGTGCAAGTATTCCTGGCTACACTGAACCTTGTACTCTAAAGTTATTTAACACTGTTGTAACTGACTCCCTGTTCCCAGCAGCTGCCAATCACAAGCCAAGACCTAGTTATGTCACACCTAAACTACACGTAAATACATACACATACATGTGTGATATTCTCATTTGATATTGTGTGCACTGTACATTCTCGTTCCTGTTGCCTCAGATAAAGTTGGTTGCTTGTTTTAAAACCTGCCATACATTCCCACACAGACAGACATGCACGGACATACAGCACAGTGCCTGGGCATGTTCAGGCATGTCACCAGGGTTTATGAACACAAGTCTCTGCTGCAGAGGTCTGAATAAATGGGTTTATTTCATTAGAATTCATTAATTATATTACTTTATTTTTAAGACCCCCTAGGATTGCAGCAAGTCGTGTTTTTTTTCCAACACGAGGAGTCAACAATTAACCTAATTTGTTCTTAATGCCCTTTTTTTAAATTGATAGCTATTTGCTGGTGTTAAATATTAATGTACAATAGTTAAGTGTCTAATATTTGAGAGAAATTTGAAGAGTCCAAACGCAAAAATCTTCCTCCCTACTCAACGCACATTCCCCAATTTGACTATGTCTGGAGACGCAAGGAAAACAGCCGGCAATTACCATTTAAATGGCCTAGCAAGCTGAAAGTGTTGATTCTGTGGTGCAGAAAATAATTTATTGTTCTATTGAAGCAAGATACTGTTAACAAAAGGAAAGGGGCTGACAAAAAAGAAAACTACACTAGTCCTTTCATTGGCTGTCCATCAGTGCAGGATGAAATGAGCTTTATGTGAGTGACAAGATTCCAGTGTCAGCCATGAATATTATTCCAGGATACTATTGGGTCTATCGACGCTATCAGAGGTCTACAAAAGATGTCTGGCTAGTAAGGAAATTCATAATGCTGAAGGCTGTGTTAATTTGTATATATGTGCGCTCAGGTGCTCCAGAGCTGGCACTGTGCCAGACTGAAGGCACTGAAGCAAAAAGGCAATAAAAAAAGGAGGGGTGAGGTGGGGGGGTGGGTAGAGGTGAAGACAGTTGAAGGAGGAAATGGGAGGGGGAGCTGATGGAGTAAATTAACAAGTTTTGCTCTAAATTGGTGTATTACAACTGCCCTCTGGCTGTGATTCCCAATTGAGGGTGTGAGCGTAAAGGAGCAATGGGTTATGGGAATCCACCAGCTCTAGGAACCCCCCCCCCCAGTCTTAATATTGTCACCCACAGCCATTAACCTGTGTGTGGAGGAAAACCCCCCAGGCTCCGTTCTAGTTTAATTTCCAGTAAATGGCCGCATTTTTCTTTGTGTGCCAGATGAGGGTTTGTTACATCTAGAATATACATTTAAAATAAATGCTGTACGGCCTAAAGTATGTGGACATCTGGACATTACAACAGTAAGTATTTAATTCTTAAGTCATGGGCATAAGTGCTGGTAAAACAACCGTCCCTTTCCTTCATGCCTGGTTATAAAGCTGTCAGCACAACAATATTGATGACCCCTGATGTTGGTTGATAATGTCTGTCTTGTAGTTGGTGTCTTAGCTCATCCCAAATGTGTCAAAAGGTTTAAAATGAGGGGTCTGTGCTGGCCAGTCACGTTCTTTCACACCACAGTCAGTAAAGCATTTATTAATAGACCTGCTGTATCTCTATGCACATGGGTATTATCATGTTGGGACAGAAAACTGACCTCTGTCTACTGGCATCTCTAAGTCTCCCTTATTAACATCCCATACTTTATTTATTCTGTTTATTCTGATTTTCATGCTTCTGGACAGAGCCAGACTCACTATTCCCCATGTTTCCAGTCTTTTTGCTAGGCTAAGCTAGACTGTATCTAGACTACACATCTCTATTAAATGTACAAACAAGTAGAGTAAAGTAAAATCTTTCTGCAAGCTTGAGCCAAAAACATATGACAGGTGTATCCACATATTTTTGGTCAACAAGTATATGCTGGCAGGGAATGTCCTTTCTTTTTGTTCTTTACTTTGTTTGCTGTTTCTATTTGTGTGAAAATAGACACATCATTCATCAAATTTTCAGTTTTAAATAATCCAGCTTTTGAAACATGTAGATTTATGGTAATTTAGTCGACTATGTCATTTTGTCTCCTTTCGTGTTTTTGTGTACAAATACTCACCTCATGATTACCAGTGACTGTCAAAAGGCCAAGCAAGCAAGAAAGGAAGCCACGTGTTTGCTTCTCACTGGTTTTCCAATCATTTTCTGCATCCTCGCCACCCAGCCATGTCACACTCCCCACGATCTGTTCTCCTCAAAGACACTTCTCAATTATTCAATGCGCTCGGGATGAATTCAGATCACAGTATTAATTTTTAAGCGGCTGTTCTTGGCTAAAGGCTAACCCTGTTTCACAGTTTCTGTTTTTCTTTCATCGCTCCAGCTCCTCTTATTTTCATTCCACTTGCTTTTCTCTCGATCTCTTACGCCATCCCTCATTATTTTCCTGCCAGCTCCCTCATTTGTCTGGATGTAAAACACAGTGGTGAGCAAAAAACAAGCCATCCCCCTTGCTGCTGCTCCTCTGAAGCACAACTCTTGAAATCTGTTGTGGGCTCTAATGAATGGAAGTATATCTCGGGCCTCTCCTCTCGTTACACTCCATACTCTTTTGGTCCCTTCTTGTCTTTGGTGCAGCATTTCTCAGACTCTTGAGACGCTACGAAAATATGCAGATTTTACAACTGAAACGAATGTGTAGGGTAAGTCTGTATGCACTGAACACACAGACACACACACACAAGAAAAAACAGCTCCCTGCACTAGTCCTTGATAACATCTGAAATACCCACACTTGTAGCTCATTCACTGATTACATGCTAAAAAATTGGGAATGGAGGCAGATTAGTAACTGTGCTGCAACTCTCAGCTTGTTTGCCTCATGTACTATGCATTAAGTGTTCTTGCAGGATTTATACAAGTAGTGTGTCTTGCAATCATGCTTTGGGATGCCTGTTTGCTTTATTTTTCTTAATTCTTCTTCTCTAACTCTCTCGGCAAGTTTTTTTAAAACATTTAAAACATATTATTTCTCTTCGCTTGTTTATTTAAAATCAGCATTATTGAGACATTTTCAGCATCTTTCAAGAGGCTGTTTTATATCACCAACATTTCTGGCGCTGCTATCAAAGCACCCCCACACTGCAACACAATTGCTCAGCACTTTATACAACATCAGATTACACTGATCTTCTCCAACTGTTGGTGCATGAGACTAATGTTTCAGCCAGATAAGTGCAGCAAAGAGCAAAGCTGAAGCTGCAAGTATTTACTAAGAGTTAGTGCTTGTACAGTAAGTCCAGCTAAGCCAGAAAGGAATCGTAATGACAGAAATTCCCTAGACACAAAACAATAAGGAGACAGAGATATCTGAACATCTAAGACAAACAAACCAGCTCAGTGTGGTAAAGCAGAGAAGCGGATTGGTCTGTCTTGTGGTTAGAGACCAGCCTTTAACTTCAGGACGAGGGTTAAACCTCTATCAGTCCTGAAGAGTACTTAAAAGCATGCTGTTCTGTGATTGACCCTGACCTTTGACCTCCTTGGAGATAGGTGAAACAAAAAAAATAATGTTCTTCAGTAGAATTAATAAATTCTGTGGAGCTGAAAAGTTAGAAAGAGAGAGAGGGAGGGAGAGAGAGAGCGAGAGAGAGAGAGTACAGAAACACTAGTCTGGCTGGAAAAACATGCTATGAATGTGTCGCTCCAAGACATGCTGCCTGCCACTAGAAAAATAAATAAAACATCTAAGAAACCAGTAATTACATGTCCCCTTTAGCCTGGTTTGCTGTGCCAAAATGAGATATCTCTGCAAATACACATATGTAAAACAAACATGCTTATTCACAAGAAAAAACATAACTGCGTTACACGTCTGCACACGGTGTTTGCAGAGGTGTATTTTTGTCTGAGATACTGTATCAATCAGTTGTTTCAGAAAAGCACCAGTGTTTGCTAAACAAGCATCTGCGGCCACTTTTCACATGTTTACAGAGATGTCTAAGTCAGTAAATTTGCTGAGCAGTAACTTATTTAATGAGTTTTAAGCAGCTTTAGCTGAGGACAGACCAGCATTATGTCTGTACTGTAGCTTTAGTCAGTGCCCCAGGGCATCAAACTGAGCTCCACTGACTCTTTGCTGTCGCCTTTTTTGTTTTTTTCAGTACGTTTTTTAAAACTTAAAGGAATAGTTAAACATTTTTGACCCGACAGTGGGTCAGCAGTTTTTTTTTCAAATGCTGGGTGTGCACCGGCGTAGTATTTGACCAGTCAGCAATGTTCAGCGTTGCAGGCCGTGCCTCCATAGTTCCTGGATTTTCTGAAAGTGCTACCCCCGACCCCCCCAGCTACAATGGTTAATTAAATTCAGACCCTAGTTCCTCCAGTAAAAACACAGGTAGAGGAACTAAATTCCTCAAAGCCTGGGAAATATTCCTGAGGTGGACAGGGGCCTAAAGTAATAATACAGATGTATACAGATACATAATAATGTAAGTCTTTGTTAGAAGAAATTTAAGAAAGGTTTTCATTTAAAAATATTATTTCACGTCACTTCAGTTTTTTAAGGTAACAATATAACGCAACACCTTAAAAGTGTATAAGTAGTGTGTACATTTATGTTAACGCGGCCTACACCACAGCAAGCCTCAATATAATAATGAAAATATTTTGTTTATATCAAACAGGAAATGGGCGGTGCAGCACAGGACATCCCACTGGGCAGAAAAGTCTTTAGGGGTGTAGAATACAGTTAATGACCATACAAATGACGTATGTCGTTTCCTTAGCTGTATGTGTGTACGTGTGTTCCTATGTGTGTGTATAAATAAAAGTATGCAAACTTGTGTCGGCAGGGCAAGGGAAGGGAGGGGTTGCTACTTGTTTGTCTCCATAGCAACTGAAAACAAGCACAACCGGGGGTGGTGGGAGGTTTGGGGGGGGGGACAAGTTGCAGTTTGGGTGACAGCTGATAAAAGAGTAACCAGTGAACACATGTTCCCTCCCCCTGTCCTCACACACACACAGAATCAGACTACACATTCCCATTCTGGGCTTGCCTCTCAGTTTCTCCGATAACCACATTGCTGAAGTGGGCCTCTTGCTCCTCCTCCTCTGTAATCGACTCCCTCCACCATGACCATACACACGCCAACATACCATACATACACCCTCTTAGTATAACCCAGTCTAGTTTTCATATGTGTTTAACTAAGAGTGCTTTTTATGCGTTGAGGGGGAAAGAGCAGGAGGTGAGTATCTCACTCTCTGTGCTCCTTCATCATCTGAACCCATGTCAATATTCAGTGGCTTATTTGAAGTTATCTCTGAATTTGGCTTGTCAATGCAACTCTTGGCTTTTAAACTTTAATCTGTTTCCTTCTGAGCCTGTCTCTTTCAATTACACCACTCCACCTATCTGCCATCACTGAGCTACTGCTCCTGATTAACATTTAATAGACTACAATAAAGCTCTCTGTGTCAGAAGAGGGAGACAGAACAAGCAGAGAAGTGAGGAATGGAGGGTGGAAGTGATGTGCTGCTGACATATCATGGAGGAAAAAGCACTTTCATTAGCCTGCCTTTGTTGCTCTCACTTGCTCCTAAGACCAAGATTGTCTGATTTCCCTGCATCCCATATCTCACCCGCTGATCTACTCGTACTCCTCCTTTTCAGTTAGTTTGATTTGATGACAGCAGATTAACCTGGATTATGTAAGCTTAGGTGTTTTGGAAGCCATAGTTGCAGCTAAATTGAGCCAACACACCGTTGTGCGTGTGTGTACAAACATGTGTCATGTGTTCACAGATGTGTGAGTCACAGATTTAAACACTTCTCATAGGTGATTATGACTACCTCTCAGAATGGTGTGCCACTGATAGCTGTGCTACTATAATACCCTCAAGAGGAAATACAGTTTCTTTCTTTTTAAAAGCTTTTGAACTGATTCTTTGTTTAGAGAGCTAAGCAAAATATTAATTATTAATATTTTTTTAACGTTTACTGGTATTTTTATTTGTTAAAATATATTATCTAGACACGAAACCTTGGCAGAGTGAGGTTGGTCCTCAGCCAGAAGTGAACTAATGTCATCCTAACATCTTAGAAACTAATCCACATCCCTAAATCAAAAGAAAACTTTAAGGTGGCTGCTGTAAATCAATTTTGTCATCATAAGACAAATAAAATCACAATCTTCACAATCCAGAGGAGAGACCAGCTATGTGATAAAATACTTCAATTATTATTTGATTATTAAATATTTAGCAGGAAGTTATCACTTTCTGAGATATAGTGTTCATAGATTTTTTTTTGTTGTTGTGAAAATAAATAAAGACAATTCTGCATAGCTACTGTGCAGAGTTTCAAATTCCATTCCATACTCTGAGATAAAAGTGGAAACTCTCCAACCATCGAGACGGCACTCCCAGATTTGATAAGCAAAAACTGAGAGTGCCATCATGCAGCCAGCCAGCCAACCACATGTTCAACCCACGGGCTTCTATGTGGACACACAGGATTCTCTTATCTCTGTGAAACACAATAGGTGAGACTCACACATGCAAGTGTCTCAGCTTCTGGTATGAATTACACAGCTCACAGACACATATGTGTTGCTATTAACAAGCTGGGCTTCAATGTTCCACATCCTGCATGCATCATTAAAACAAAGGCATGATGTTTTCAGTTCTTTCTGGGCATCTGATAATACTTCCCATAATGTCCCTATGGTGGTTTTTCAGCACAATATAGAGTGTCTTAATGCATTTGTGTGAGCCTTTCAAGGATTTCTCATATGTGTTCGTGTAGCTGGTGGTTCAGCATTGTGTTGGTCAGCCTCAGAATCCCACACACTAATCCCAACTCATCATGAAGTTACAACTGTGGTCCTGGACTTCAGATGTTGTGTGTGCGCATGTGCGTGTGTTACTGTGGGATGAAGGAAAGCCATTGTTGAGTCTGCTTTAGACACAGAACACTGAAGCACAAAGACAAGGCTGATGGCATCAGCTGAAGTTACATCAAAGAGTGTGTGTGTGTGTGTGTGTGTGTGTGTGTGTCTTAATGTGTTCATTTATGAACAAGTTGAACACATGAACACAACTGAGTAAAGTCTGTGAAGATTCTCAGTCATCCAGGTAAAGTTGTCTGAAGATTGAGTCATGGCAACTGGACTTCTTTCTTCC
>JAUYWH010000016.1:11433055-11454617 GCA_034779795.1 Ctenopoma multispine | reverse complement strand
CAAAGGCAGGGGATTAGTGTGGGTAGATGTAACAACCCCATCTCTGACCGTTCCTCCTGCCCCCATTGGGTGGGTCGACTGAGTAACTGAGTAAAGTTCTTTTGTGTGTCTCAAATCAATTGTGAAAAATGTCAGTGTTTCAGCGTGTTCTTCCCCTGGCTCCATGAGAGGCTAAATGCGAGGGTATAAAGAAAACATGCAAGAGATAAAATTTCAATCAGACAGTCTTTCTCTCTCAAGTCACTTTTTAAAAGCTGGAATCTGCTTTGGGCTGAGCACTGGATCCACACTCTCAAGCTGCTACTCTTTGGTAGGATCATGTGCTATACTTTTATTGCCTTAAACTTTTCACTACGTGCTGTATTTGCTATGGACTGATTACTTTTGGGGTCTTTTTTGTCTTATAGTCAAACACTGAGCTTGTCATTGTAGCTTTAAATAAAATTTCTTCTTATTGTCTTGTTGAGAAGAAACTGACATCCACATGACATCTTCAGTCCATCATAACAATATTCCATCTTATGGCTTGATTACGAAGTAGAATATGTGTGGGTGAGACACTAAATATCTCTGTAAAAATTTCCAGCTTTTTTGCCATTTGTCATTCTGGGCCAAAAAAAACTAGGCCAAGTAACAACCCAGCTTAAGAGGTCACTGTGGATGTGAGATAGGCCTCCTTCCTTGTCATTTCTCCCCTACTCTTGTCTTATCTGCCATCATTTTTTAGGCCTAGGTAAATCTTTGTGTTTGCACACCTGGGTTTTATAAGAGAGAGTAGGGGGGGTGGGAGGCTGATAAGGGTCAGCAGATATGCCTGCAGAGCACAGCAGCAGCAGCGGCGGCAGCTACAGTACAGGTCGACCTCATAAGCTTGCCCGTATTTGTTTGCTGACAGCACATAAACTTTCTTGACCTTTAGCCAAATACATCTGGACAAGTTTGTTTTATTGAGAAAAGACTTGGGAGCTGAAGAGCTGAAAGAAGAATCCTGCAAATGAATTTAGCTCATTTAAGGCTGAGGAGGAGACTGTGGAGTTAGCGAAATCTGACTCCAGGGTTGTGGGCAGTGACATCTAACAAGCTGATGAAGGAAAAGGTCATAACTTGACTGCTGGCCCAGTAACCTAGAGAGAAAGGGTTTCTGAAAGACTGCTCACCCACAAACCAGTCTCAGTTTGACTCTTGGCAGCAGTTAAAGCTGAAACCAAGACACTTCTACCTTCACCCAAATATTCTGCTCTGCTGAAATTCAACATGAGCATGTTGCATTTGATGCAGAGGTCTAAAACATAGATGGTATACTAAGGATGTGCAGCCAAGGTGACCAGGTCAAATCTTTGGACCGGCTGACTCTATATGAGAAAAAATAAACAATAGTTACTGTGAAAATATCTTTAAGCAAGAAACATGAACTGTGCTCAAGATTTGTCTTCATCTTGGGAAATGCTGCAGATGAGGATATTTAAAGTGAGACCATGACACTTTATGCATAAAATATAACCTCATCACCATTTTATCTGTACGTGCCCACACACTTGTATATATGCAGACTCCCAAAGTATTAAAACACTGTATATCTGTTTTGCCACTACAATATGCTCAGCAAAACTGAGGACACCGCACAGGGGTGTCCTCAATCACTAAAATGATATAAAAGTCTATACAATAAAATATAAATACATTTTACATAAAGGTAAGTTCAAGTATTTGATCTTGCAAATTTAAAACCAACAGGTTTGATAAACTACATTCAGACATAGGACTCAAACTACAACCTCAGTGCAGCAAAAGTTATTTGAGTTAAGGAGGGTAACAGGGTAACTGCATTAGTAGTGTTGTAAAAAACAACAACAAGAGCTTTCTTAAATTTGGCCTGGGTGCAGTATACTGTAGCTCCACGTGATAAAGGATATCTAGAACTGTAAGACAGATTTTGAGACATCGTAAAGATGTGAGAGTAGGGTACTATACATTCCTGCAACAGCGGTTAGGAGAAATAGACAAGAGACTCGCTACCACAGTAACACAAGATACAGTGATAATCACCAAAAAATGACGCTGCGCTTCACAATTTGTTTACACAACCTTTCACTGAAAAGCTGACAGGTAAGCAGTTCTGACACAATGATTATTTCTGGAAATTGGTGCGTCTGTGACTGATCAGACAGCATGAAGGACATTAGATGAAGTCGACCACTGTGGACAGCATTCAAGAAGAAAACCGCTGTTTTTAAATTTCCAACTTGTGGGACTAATAAAGGATTATCTTATCTTATCTTATCTTTACAAAACAGCGCTACAGTGGAAAAATAATAAAGAACATAAAACGTAATCTGGCCTTGGTCTAATGGATTAAATTTTAGATGGGGTCCAGCGTGTTTGACGCGGAGTTGACCAGGACCACCACAGTGAATGCATAATGTATACTGCCGACCATGAAACATGGTGGTGGGAGTGTGCTAATATGTCCCTGTCTTGAGAGTAATGGCCTGAACATGTTGTTCTGTGCAAAGGTTAAAAAGCCATAAACTGCTTTCCGAGAGCCATTAAAACTGGATATGCATTCTTAAGCCAGTAGTATTAAAAGGATGGAGGATGCTTCATGAATAATTAGCTCAATCTGCTGCAACAACTAGTAAATGCATGTTGTAGCAGATTTATCTCTTTGCTTATCTTTGTTCTTCTGTCTCTCACCACGTGCCAGGCTTTTTTCATCTGATGTGGGTAACTGGGCAGATCGAATGCCCAGCTGTGTGTGTGTGTGTCTGTGTGTGTGTCTGTGTAAGTCTGGGTCTGTGTGTTTCATTGCTTATGGGGGCATGAAATCGCTCCAAAGCCCCAAGGCAAACTGGGCACCGCTCAACTCAGACACTGAGTCTTGCTTTCTGTTTTACACACACTCTCTCTCAGCTTTTCCTTCATCTTCACCCTGTGTGGTGGTGTATTTGTAAGCATTATGAGTGTATGCATGTGTGGGTCCTCTCAACTTGGAGCTCATTCCTCTGTTCCCACAGCGACCTTTATCCCAACCAGCAAGCCATCTGTCCATCAATCACTTAGTCCCTCTGTGCTGTGGAGGAGAGTAACTGATACTCAGAGACATTGACCTCAAGACCTGGAGGGCCTCAAAATGGCTCCACAGCAAGGACAGGGTGCTGAATACACACATAAACACACATGCACATTTGGAGGGAAACAAGCATGCACAAGTGTACATATTTATTATGCATATATATGCATAAATCTGGAGTAATACACACTGCAAGCAACACCCAGTCAGGGAGAAATTCTCTAGTGCACATTTCTTTTTTTTTTTTTTTACGTTCAGCTCCAGGCATTTGAATGTAGAGGGGGCCCGGATATAGTGAAGGCTTTGTGCTCACTATGAATATATAGACACATGTGCGTAGCACTGTATGCAGAGGGGGATAGGTTAATACAGGGGACATCCCAGGCCTCAGCTGCTGTTGTACATTTCCCTGAGATCATCACTTTGACTTCTCACAAACGTTCTTTTCTGAAAGACGCATTCAGGACACAGCGATGTGTGAAACCTTAAAGCAACAGAGCTGAATACAAGAAAAGTGGGCTGCACGCTTTCTGCTTTTCTCCTCAATATTCCTCCTGTTCTTCTCTAAGCATATTGGTGCTGGTGGAGGAGGGGTATGTACAGTGTTGGAGCTCATGTGATCTGGCTGAAGAGACAAGCAAGCAGAGAGTGTATCTGCAGTACTACCCTGTTAGACTGTTACTGTCTATGTAAAAGACTCTACACACTATAGGCGACTGCAACTCGAGATAATTACAGGGAAGAAATCCACTCTGAAGTAGTGTAAAGCAATCAAAAAAAACACACAACTGTTGATACTCTACTTCTCTGGGGCCTTTTTGTTGTTTTTCCTTGCTTTCTGGATGAGGGAAATGTTTCGGTTATCTGAAATATCATTAGAAGATGTGACACTATCAGAATTAAAGCGTAAATGCCTCATAGTGTTGATGTGTTGAAGAAGACAAGAAGAATAGAGAGAGAAGCAATAGAAAATGAGGGAGAAAGAGGGTTAAATCAAACGTTTTCCGCTGGAACTGAAACTAGCATGTTGCAGATTTTGGACAGCATCTTAACCTAAATTACTTTGCTTTGCTTTGCTTTTCAGTCCAATGTAAGCAGCAGACACCCTGATAAGCACATATTTGGCCTCGGGTTATGTGTTGTGCTGCTGATCTGGCCACAGTCAAATACGTGGCGAAAAACCTGCTGTGTAAGAGATGACAAGAAGCGATAAACCTTCGAATGGGAGAAAATAGTTTCAGACTCTACATGAAGACTGTTTCCACATACAGATGTGTCAGATGTAATTGTGTGTCAAATGTAAAAAAGGAAAAAACAGTAGAGAAAGTTTTAAAACGTTACAGAAATCCACACAGGCTTGTCGGTTCCAGTGTCCGAAGAGTGTGGGACGAGGAGAATTCACACAACTACAACGTCTGAAGCACACTGCCCGTACCCACTCCTACAGTCTATGAACGGTCCAACGTGCTCTAGTGTGGTTGCACCCGCTTGTTTCACAGTGAGAGCGCTCCGTAATGCTGTAAGATTCAGAATGGAGGGTAACACCAGCTCTTCACCCCTCTCTCTTTTATAGTACAGTATAATTATCCCAGACCCCTCACTCTGGAGAGAGCTTAGCGGGCTGAGTGCTGCTCGTTTTTTTTTTGTTTCAAGTAGACAGGTCAATATTGGTAAGGAATCCATTTTCATATGAGCACTTGAGTCAATGTGTGCATTATTCATGAAGACTCATTGCTCCTGATAGGCTCGGCTGTCCACTTAAAAAAAAAAAAAGGAGGCAGTGGGGGGGGATGCCATGTAGGGACCACCAGTGAGAGACAGACCTGTGCTGACCACTATATCCTCAGGGAATGAATTGTTGATTATCGCTGTGCAGTGACATCACTGTGTGGTTGAAAACCTTTTAGTCTGATTACAGTGTGTGTCTGCGCCTGTGTGTGAGTTTACCAGGATGTGTGAACCAGATACAGATCTGATGTACACACGGGGTTTTGCATGTGAATAAATTCAGAATGACAGAGTGACTTTAGCCTGGTATGTAAGGGCCTATATGTGGTTGAACATTTAAATGCATCTGTCTCTGCACACCCAATCATTCAAATCCCATCTTGTCACCGTGCACCATATCATAGCTTTTTGTCTTTCCTCTCCTTCCCATAATCCATCATTTCCAGAGTGTTGGCTCTGTTGTCGGAGCTGTATAAGCCTCCATCTTTTAAAATATGGGTTAGTGTGCCTCACGCTGCCTCTTTGCACCTCCCTGCTGCCTCCGCCTTTTCCTTCAGTTTGCTTTTCTAAGCTTTTTATTGTCTTGATTTGGAGACGTTTCCTTCCCTTTTTTGTCCACCACAGCAAAACGACGATGAATAGAAAATAATTTAAATATATTATCGATGTTGCATGTTTATGAGCACTTATGTCAGCTGTTCTCTTAGATCCTGGAGTTTGTTCCCTGCAGGTTGAACTTTCCATTTCGCTCTATGCTGGGGATACCCCATCTGTGGTAGCATTGCACTGTCAAAGGTTTGTGTGTGTGTTTATCCATGTGTAGAAAGCACACATTGTGTGTTGTTCGGTGTGTGTCTGTCGGTAAGAGTTATCTCCGTATCTTTATCCTCAGGCTGTGTTTAGATGAGCTCAGCGTTCCCCTCTGTCACTCCCAATCACAGATATCTACAGTCAGTTTTATATACTTTATTGATTGTTTTATCTGGCACAAAGTCCACAAACATGAATAATACAGATAACAATACACAAAGCCTCAAAAAGTTAACTATTGAAGATTTCTGCAGTGCAGGTCAAGAGGTTATAAAACCAAGTTCAAGTGAAACCATTAACATCATCAAAACCGTCAGTCATGAGATATTGTGTAAGCAGAAACAATAAATAGTTTTCATAATTATGGACCTCTAAGTGACATTAAGGGACTATCTTAAAGCAAGGAAGTTGAGCACAAACTTCTCAGATTTAGAAAAGGTTAGCATGGGCCTCAGGCTAGAAAAGGAGCAAAGACAAATATGGGGCAGTAATCCACACTTCAGCATTAACCAGTATTAGCCTTCTTCTGTGTGTAGTTATAGCACCGAGGCTGAGAGCAAACGAGGAAGGAACAACCGTTTATTTTTGTCTGTCTGAGCCACATTTTGCCTCCACGCACTGCCGTTCTATTTTTTGTCTCTCGCCCTCTCTCCTTTCTGTCTTTTTCTTTTGCTCATTTTCTGTGACTCTCATCTGTCAGACTCACCCCTTTCTCTCTCTGTCTCTCTCATTCTCTTTGCCCCTGTATGATTACTGAAAACTGTATGGAGACAGTGCAATAGCTCTGCGGAGAGCGGCCGATGCCATTGGCTGACTGGCACTCCACCCCCACTCATGATTGGCCGCAGGCCTCAACGTAGGATTCAATCAGCTGGGTGGAAGTGTATGTAGGTCAGTGTATAGCGATGTGAGCCTTCTCTCTCTCTCTCTCTCTCTCTCTCTCTCTCTGTTCCCCTCCTCCACCACTTCGGTTTGTTGAACCGGCTGTTGTGTTAATTGGCCACGTTCCAACTTTTAAACCCAGTGTGACTTGAGGCAAGAGAGGAAAGGGGGAATAAAGCAGGGAGGTTAAAAGAGGAAGGGAAGTTAAGGAGGAAAGGCGGAGGCGAAGGAAGACAGAAGAGCAGCATAGGTGGGGGAAGGGAATAATTGAACATGGGATGCCCTGTTGCACTGAACAGTGCAATACAGTGTGCTACTCAATCAAATACACACAGTATCCAAACAGAAAGCTCCTGGTGAATAGAGCACCACAGTGCACATCTTCTCTCTGTTTCTATGGGGGAAGAGATGGAGAAGAAAGGGAAACGGAGAGCATCGTGAAAGGAGGAAAAGGGAAAAGAGATTGGGAGGATTGACTGATTATCTGCTAATAAAACTCTACTGCGTTCATTTCCCAACTGATCACATAGCATCCTTACAGATCTGTGAGCCACAAACAACGTAGATGATCATTTGGTTATCTAGTCTACTGGGCTGTGACTTTGTGGACGCACTAAAACCATTGCTACGCACAGCAATCCAGCCTCAGCTACCCCACATGTCCTATTCCAGCTTTTAAAATGAGCACGCCGCCTGAAGAGAAGCCTGTTCTGCACTGCTGTACTCATCCAGTGAATAATTCACGCTAACCCAGATTCTTCTACAGTGCTTACTCTACCCCTAAGTGCCCCCACAAACACACTCAAGCACCCCCTGTAAGTGGTGCTCCCTAGGCGTTGCCCATAGTAGTCTAACCCAGACAAGCAGACTGTGAAAAGCAGACAAAATCAAGTCTTGTACACTTCACTTTACTACTCCCTCTGCACCCATGTCTGTGTACATACTTTATTTTAAAACCACCCTGCAGCAGTGCGTGTTCTCTGCAGTCCTCCTTTTGCATGTCTGTCTGTCTTTCTATCTATGGGTCTTACTCTTTTACATTCGCCTGCTTTTTTTTTTATTAGGAACCCATCATTTTGTACAGTAGCACTTTAGATGTAGCCCTGCCCACATGAAGTGAAGTACATTCCTGCCCGCCTGGATTCTCCTTTTTTAAATCTTGTCTCCTTCTGTCTCTGCCCTAGCTTTGAACTCATTATGGTGGATGTTGGCAGCTCTTCCCCACCCACCCACAATCACTGGGTGACTTTAGCCTGATTTTACCCTCTCACTCAGCTAGCTACTGTCCCACTTACTGTGGAATAGCGCACCAGACGGACCAGACGAATGGCAGGATTTTTACTCCAGGGCACACTGGGAAAACTAAACAAAAACAACAAAACACACACACACACACACACACACACACACACACACACACACAGTAAAAAGGCTTACTCAGAGTCTGATTATGCAGATGATGGACAGTTTGGTGCCATCGTGCTGTCCCACAGTGGTTGGTCCAGTGATGTAATTACTCGAACTTGTACTTTGGTATGTGCCTTCCATGAATTAAAAAGGTAAATATTTTGAGAAACAATGTTTATTCACAGTTTTGTGAGAAGTTAGATGTTTATATCCGTATAAATCCGTATGTCGTATAAATCCCAGCACCAGCTTAGCGCAAAGACTGGTAATATCAAACCAAAGTCTGTCCAAAGGTGACAAAATCATTGCACTGTACTATATCCTGTTTGTTTAATTTATATAATAAAACTTTTGGGGATTTAATGTTTTATGCATTAAACAAATCAGATATAATTTTAGCTTTAGGTGCTAAGCAGGTGTTCACCTCTCTTAAGGTCTTTGTGCTAAACTGGCAATCACAAAAGTGGTATCAATTTTGTCATCTAATTTAAATCTAAGTCATACAAACAAACTGGAGTTTTTTGGGTTACAACATACAGGCGCAGCTATAGCTCCTTCTTCCTCCTTGATCTCGTGACCAGGCAAGCAAGCGATAGACCGACCAACTAATGCAACACCACAACTTCCCCTTTCCTTCGGTTATTTCAGTCGTTTTGAGTCCGACGGCTGCTGACTGCACATGCCACACTACAGTGACTAGGGCAAGGTCAGCATGTGAGTTCAGATGGGTAAAAGTCACAAGTTGCATTTCCTCTGACCATGCACACTGGACACATGAAACCTTTTTTCTTGTCCAGCCTGCAGTATGTATTACCATATTCTTATTCGTATTACCATATCCTTATTCGTATTATCATTTCACGTGATTCATTTTTGACCTTATCATCACCTCTTCCATGCTCTTTCTTCATGTTCTGCATTGTAGACTCATCTGAATGTAAACTTGTTGCGCGACTGACTAGCATTTATAAGTCGTTTTTCTCTTTTTTTTTATTAGTACAGCATGTGGAGGCAGCAGCCTACTATCAGAAAGGGGCCCGTTCATCTGAAAAACCTGTCAGCGCTTTCTTTCTTCCTTGTTTTTTTCCTCCCTCCACTCTTCATTTCTTCTTTCCTTTTTTTTTTTTCCTTGTCCGGTTTACAAGGCCTCCGTACACAAGCTCCAAAGGATTACCAGACACACCCCTTTCAGAAGCACTGAGCCCTATGTGTGTGTGAAAGCGAGCATTTGAGCATTTGATATCTCACACTTTTTACCCACTCTGCCTCCTCTGAGAAAAGAATGTGAAGGAGGAAAAACAAAAAGAGAGAGAGGTGGAAAGAGGAGAGTTGGGGGGTGGGGGGGTGAGAGGCAGAGTGAGTTATTGCTGCTCACCAGCACAGAGAGGGGGAAAGAGCCAGAGAGCCGAGTGTTGGCCTGCAGCCAGCTAGGGCCACCATACAGCTTTTGTTGCAGTAGGTTGACTTAGAAAAGACCTTTCAAAGAAGGAGAGAAAAGAATGGGAGATGACAAAAATACAAAAATGGCCGATGAAAGAACAGAAAAGACATAAAACATAAAAGAGAAGGAAAAATAATAACAAAAGTGGAGCTGTAAGGGAGAGTACAGATAAATAGTGAGAAGGAGAGAATTGATAACTGGGAGGAGGGTTTAAAGCAGATGACAGAGACTCATTCATGAGCCTGTGCAGCAGATTATAGAGATCAGGCCCCAGCTATGCCCTGTTGTTCTTTTATCCCTCTCTCCTAATTATACACAGTACATCGATCCCTTTTAAGCCTTCCCCAAACACAGTTTAGCCTGTAAAGTGAAAAGGTAACAATGAAACTTTAGTTTACATGCAGACAGACATGTAGCTTATTTTTTCCCAGGTAAGGTTAGGGAAAACTCAGTGATGTAATTGTGTCACTACCTGTGTAATGCTGTCAGCGACAGCTTAGCTGAGGAGATTACCTGGTTCTGTCAGAGCACTGTTTCCTGTCATGCCAATACGCATGCATGTATGTCCAGCTCAAGATGTGCAGTTGTCAAGAGTGTTTTAGTAGTGAAGTAATATAAAGAGTGTGAGCAGTGGCATGAGGAGATATTATATATGATGTGATTCATTAGAGGCTACTGTTCATTTGGCTGTTTGTGTTTGTGTCTATCCATAAGGATGTGTTGTTGGTGTAGGGAAATCCCAGCCTGACAAGTAAAGTGTGTATTGTCTTGTATGATGTGGAGAACTAAACTGTGACAGTGAGAGTCCACACCAAGCGGGTGCCCACACTCCTACCCGCAAATATCTCCCCATACCATGGGGATATATAGGTTCACATCACTCTTAGGCTCCCCCAACATAATTTGAGGCCTAAAAAACAATATGCAACCTCCTTAGACTCTGCTAATGAAATTCCAGGAGAGTCACTATGGCACTGGAGTTCACGTCAAGCACCAGCAAAAACAAGATGTAGGGATTTGCATTGAAAAACAATGATAATTAGCAATATATCAAGATTATTAATACGTTTAATTTGCTTCATTTTTTCATGAAATAAAACGGCTTGGCTTGCAAGTCTGGAAGAAAGCTTTGGTTGTGCATTCTGCAAAGAATGAAAGAAAGCAGAACAATGGGCAGATGAGAAGTAGATAAGGAGTGGTGGGTCCCTTTGGACAAAGATGCATATTTGAAAATTCACTAAATTCGGACTCATAACATATCCAGCATGTCCCCCACCCCACACCCCACCAGACTTCCTGTCATTTTCATCTGTGTACTTTTAATAAAAACAAAATGCCTTAAAAAAAAGAGTAGCATGACGGCATGGTTGGTACAAAGACTGCTGTCTCCTAATCTAAAAAAAACTGATAACACAGAAACAAAAAAAAACACAAAGGAAGACGTGCAGATTTCAGCTGACACAGTCAGAGTCCAATTTGGCACCTGCACTACGTCATTATCATCTCCTTTGGCAATGATTAATAAACTTAATAGAAAGGTGCCTCACACACATGCACACAGACAGCGGGGAACTAGGTTATCTGGTCATCAAACAATAGCTTTGCTCTAGGAACCGGGACTTCTAAGGATCCTCCTCCTTTAATCAGCACACCACAGTTTAACAGGAAGTGATGCAATAATGTGAGGAGAGATGGAGACAGTACAAGGGGGTCAAATGTGAGGCGAGACGTGCGAAATGACTCATGATTCAAGTAGTGATTTAAATTATTATGAAATGCTCTGGGAAACAGTATCTGCTAAATAAATAGTTACTGAGAAACTCTTTAGTAAAAACACACTAGTCATGACACAAACTATGAAATACATGTGCACAAATAATCAAACCCAGGCAAGATAAGAGACAAAGAGACAGTGAGGGAAAACTGCTGCTCTCCTTCCTTTAGTCTCAAAGCAGGAAGTCATGTGACTCCTCAGATGGGCAGAGCCTGGCGGGGGGGGGGGAGGCTGAGGAAGAGACTCGCTGTTGCTGGGAGAAAACTCTCCCAAGGTGTGCTGAAAGTGTGTGTTTTAACAGTGTGCATGTACGTCTCTGCGTCAACCATCGGGTGTTTGCCTTAGCATCTCGCCCCGTGCTAAAACATAAACATATAAAGTACACGCATGACCCACATATGCTGTGTCAAAGTGTGTGCGTACACTTTACCACCTCCACCACCCTCCTTTCCTTTCTCCAGCTGCTCAGTTGGTGTGTAGGAGGAAGAGATCCTGGCAGGCCTGGAAGTGCAGACATCAGCAGAGAATGTGACATGTGTGCACGCACGCACACACACACACACACACACACACACACAGATGCACACATGATCAAACAGAAACACAGTAGGTCAGGGCCTGGAAAGTTACAATGACCTGTGGTGACTGAGCCTGAGAGAAGCAGAGATAGAAATAAAACTAAGTTTAATTTTCTTCACGGGTGTTCAAAGCTCAGTATTAAACCGGCAGGTTCAGAGGTCAAACTATTATAAATCCTGAAAATAAAACACAAAAATGGCACCTTAGATATGTATACCTCTTCTAAACTGCTGTCAGAGCTCTTTGGAAATCCCCTCCCACTGCACTGTTCCATCTGATGTGGGGGGCTGTGTCTGATCAACCTGCACAATAGTCTTGACTGTTCACATTTTCTGGCTGATGTCAGATGTGCTTTTAGGAATGTCACAGTGTTCCCAGATCTCAAAAATTAACTTGGTGAGCACAGTGTTATCATTACAGCCATGAATGAAAGCCAAAGCTAAGAAAATAAAAACCAAATTGTAATAAACCAAAATTATCCTTTAAGTGTGTGTCATAGTACAGCATACGGTAAAAATCAGTGGCCTGTGGTCTGTTTTGCGTGTGTGTGTCAGAGTGTGTACTGTATCTGTTTTTAGCACCATTAGAGTGAAGAGCCCCATGAGCACCAGTGGGGCCCTGACACTAATCCGGACCAGATGTGAACTCTACTGCTGCACCAAACCTCGAAACACACATAAAAAAACAAGAAACAAGACATCGCCGGTTCCAAACAATCGAGCTCAAACTAGATTTGTAGCCTACTGTTTTGTTAGCCAGCACGATTATGTGTAATGCTATTATTGCTATAATCTGTCTGAATGAGATCATAGCTCACCTTCAGCTGAGTTAATTGAAGGTTTGAGAGGCTGTTAAATCGCATACGTCAACAGGTGGAAAATGAGTCGACCCCTGTTTAAACCAAACTAAGTCGTGTGGGCGTGACCGAGGCATTAAGCAGCCTGTGGATCAAAGACATAGCACATCATTGTCAAACATACACACACGCTGAGACGTAGAAGTGTAATGATAAATGACATGTAGATAAACAGCACTGAAATGCACAGTAGGAGCAGCAAACCTACACTACCAGTCGAAAGTTTTGACACATATAGAAATGACCGTGTTTGTGAAAGAAAAGCAGATTTCATAACCTCACATTGATCAGAATGAATGTCTAGATATTGTTCATATTGTCTCCACACCTTTGACTGGTAGTCTATGTGTATTGGACTTTAAGACATAATACATTCAGCTTTATACTAGTGTTTTTAAGTACACGTGATAAAAACATACAAAAATAAATACTTGAACAGGGAGAGAAAAGAGTTAAAAATACATGTTGAGCCATGTTAAATTTGTGCGCATGTTGTTTTTTGTGCACTGCATGACCTGGGAAGGATCTGGGTCTTTGAGGGCACATGCACGTTGCATTATATAACGTTTTGTTGGCTTTAATACACTTACAACTGTCATTAACCCTGACATCATGCCTAAAATTAACAGGCATCACAGAGTGTGCAGTTTTGCACGTTGGCTTAATAGGTTACGTAAGGAAATGATTCCCATACTTTTTTTTTTTGGCAGTGTGCTTTGTGAGTTTTCGTCACAGGTTATGGTTTTAGATATCAATTATAAAAAATTTAATAAAAAAGGTTTTCCTTTTCAGATCGTCTCAGTGAGAGGTTAAACGAGACGTCACAATTAAGTGATTTTCTGTATAACAGAAATATGGTTCTTATCCTTTAATCAAATGTATTTTAAGCTGACTTGAAGTGGTTATATAGTTTTGGAAACACTACAACTACATCTACCTACATTTCTTCTTTAATTGTTAGCGATGATTGGAAAAAGCGCTATTAGCTTGAAGACAATTCTGTTTTTTGTCTCTTTATTTTTTTAAATGTAGTTAGTGTATCTAATAGATTTGATTATTTTTATCAGTGAACATAAAGTTATTTCACTACAGTTGCTGAGTGGTGACTGAAATATTTTTATTCCAGCGTCCAGTCACCTTACACTGCAGACTTTTATGTTTTAATCCCTGAATGCCAGAAATAAACCTTCCCTCTTCTCTACTCCATTGCCCTTGAAATGAGTCTGAGGTTTGAGGTTTAGATAGCAGCCCTCATATCCCGAACGTGCAGTGTCCCTTGTCACCTACACCATATCTTCCCACAGGAATAGCAACATTCCCCTTCCTGATAATTATGAATGATTCTGCCCTTCCCCCTGCTCCCCCTGTCTCTCCACTTCTCTCTGCTGCTCATATCGCACAGAGATGTAATTAATCACGTAGACACCCTACTAGTCTTTATACCGAGGCTATCTGCTCTTTATCTAGATTTCCCCCTCAATCTCACTCCATGTCTCTCAATCTCTGTTGTTCTTTCAAGGCCTCATTAATCACCTGTTTACATAGACAAGCTCTGTAATGGATGCCAGTGGGATCATTTGGTGATTGGCCTTTTGCTGCCTTTTACCCTTCTCTCTGTATAATTATGCACTTTATGCTGCCCCACACCACTGTGCTTTCCTACGCTGTGTGTGCTTTTGCGCGTATTAGAGCGCGCCTGTCAGCGGCACGCTCATATGCCAGGATAAATACGATAATCGTCACTAGCAGACTTGCCCTCTGGTCCCTCTCTATTTTTAGATGTCAGATGTTGAAGAGGATCTGTCAACCCAAAACCCACAGACAAACCCAAACAACATTCATTTCAACAGCAAATACTTATTTTAAATCCACTAGCAGTTTATCACCAAATATATTAAAAGCATGTTCCTTCTGGTTGGATTTATTGACTGGCAGATGGCTTATAGTGTTCCTTTCCAAATGTCCTGTGTGTATTTTTCATTTCATAACAGATCAGAAGAGTTTGACAGATTAAATGGACGTTTTAAAATTAGGCCATGTGCAAGATTTGTGTGTCATGTGCAAGTAATGTTAATGTAAAATAAGTATGCAGATATTCTCTATGAGTGGAGTTTTCTTTTATTAACGGCTCTACTAAGGTAACTATCTCATATCGTATTTGCTGTAGCTGTGTAGTAAGGTAGTTAAATATCCCTTTTTCAACTGTGTAAGCAGTATTTGTATTTACAGAATCATTTTGACAAAGGGCCTTAATTTACAGGGTAATTAAATGGATAGATAACTAAAAACAGACATTCACATTTGGCAGATGTTTCCATAAACTGTCAGTTAAGGGGAGAAATTGTCAGAAAGACTCACTTTACATGCTGCATGTGTAGTATCTAGGTTAGGAACTCATAAACTCCATAAAGAGTTGCAAAAATATTTGTTGAGAAACATTTAGTTCTCTTATTCGCTGCCTGTTCTGTCTGAGTAAGTCGTCTTTGCCTCGACTGAGATGTTACTGTGTCTCACGTGTGTGCGTGTGTATGTGTGTGTGTGCACGTGTGTGCGTGTGTGTGTGTTCTTGGCAGGCTGAGTTGCTGCGTAGCTTAAGGACACACTGTCCTGGAACTCAGGTTGATAAAAACCAGCAGGGATGTCCTGTGTTGTCCCAAAGAAAGCGCACACATCTCATCCTGAGATGTAATAAACAGTGTGTTCATGCAATTTGTTATAAGGCATAAACACATGCAGTGTTTATGCCTTATAAGTTCAGTATTTTGCATAGATGAGAGAAATTTGGTTTTTGTTTATTTGTTTTTAGGATCCAGATCATGAGAACACAGACATCTCAGCTGCTTTGTGCTTTTCATGTCCCTGGTTGTCCTTCCAATGTGTGTCTGTGTGTAGTAAACTTTCCATCACGATCATAGGAACTGAGGTGACTGTCCAGCACACTGACCCAATAAAGCCTCACTGGGGTGACTAACGTGACCAAACAAGCCTTTGCACAGGCTCGCACTGATTGGCTGTTTGAGGTAGGATGGGTCGGCCAACTCCCCCACCTCAGACCGAGAGATTGGATGAAATGTGAGAGTAAACAAGGGGTTCTTTGAGCATGTGGCCTTAGACAACATGGGACACTTTAGATCCAGGCAAAGCAAACATCAAACAGAAAGAGAAGAAGACAGAAGGAGAGAGAAAGGTTGACTTCGCAGTAGTGAAATCTCAGTGATGACAAGAGCAGACTTTTTCGTAATTTAACAGGGTCACCACTCTTAGAAATCAGTGTGTGTGTTTGCTTTAACTGTAATTTAATTTTTACAGGAACCTGATATTGCTGTTCACACCATAATGATGGATTTGTCAGTTTAAATAAAGTATTATAGGTTGAACATGAGATTCAAAGAAAATCTATTGTATTTCCTGAATTGCTTTAAAGTTTAAAGTGTGTTTCTCTGTCTCCACTACTATTATTACTTAATATATTTAAAAAAAAAGGAGTGGAGGGGAGTAAGAAGAGAAATATCGGCACAATGAGGTTAAACAGGATTCCTTCTTTGTACTCGCATAAATACACCTCAAACACACACAAGCTGAGAGAGAGAGAGACACTCAGCCGCTGGCCGGGAAACTCACATATGATTGAAGAGAATGGAATGTTCTGTCTGTAGTCCAGAGCTCAGGGCCGCTGGAGCCTGGACAAAATGTGTGGGTGTTTTTTGTGTGTTTGTGTAGGGTCACACAATAAATAACCAACCTCTTTATTTAGTATAGGTGCAGACCAGCCAGGTTGTTTATTTATAAACCCACTTCTATGTGTGAGAAACCGGCATATTTAATTTCTCCCTTAACGACACCACAGCGCCAACATTTTTTTAAAATTAATTTTCATACTTTTGTACACAGATTTTTCAAACTACGAGTACTTACATATTTTTTATATAGTACATCATATATAATGTACTCTTAGGTCTCTAATTGCCTTTGAATTGAACTGAATATTATTAGTGAAGTCCTAAAATATTTTTTTTTCCATTTTCAGCTTTGTCTTTTTTCACTGATTGATTTTGATTATAATGATAATAATACTATTTATTTTACTTTCTGTCTTTTTAATTTCAAAAGCAGTGAAATACAATGGTGTATCTACCTAATATGTTGACTTTTAGAAATAAAGCCTGTTTTGAAGGACTATATACATTTGAATATGCATGTGCCTTACTGTAATAATAAGTAAGTACCTAAAGCTCACTAAATTTCAGAAGGAAAGTGCAAAATAATGGATATACTGTAACTTTTCAAGCCCCAGAGTTATTTCTATCTATGTTCTTTTTGATATCTAAAAAAACTAAAAAAGAGGTCAGGTTTCTCGTGTGGCTATTGTGTTTGCTTTATAACATTTTATAGTTGCCATTTATCTGTTCTGCATTTGTTTACACAAAGATAATCTTGTTTGCATTGGCAAAAGAAAGAACACTTCAGGGCAAGACGAGCACGCTTTAACCACAGCCCATTGTCAATCTCTCATCTTAGATGGTCTCTAATGTTGCGCAAGTTTTCAGCTTGACCCGGCAGCAGCCACTGTTGACATTAGACTGAGATTAGTGCTGGTTTACATAATGGCTGATAAAATGTGGTTGTGTTTGGCCAGGACTCTCAGTGTTGGTGGGTGAAGTACATCCGATGTGTGAGGCACAGGTCACAGAGTTTATCCAATCACAGCAAGTAACCGGGTTAATGGGGAGGGACTAAGATGTATGATGCAAGAGCTGCAACGTCAAAGCACTTTGACCCTTGACTTAGCGCTGTCTCCTGACTCCTTGACACTATAACCATCTGACCCAATGCTTATCTGCTGCACTACACATGGGGAACAGTGGGTGTGTGCGCTGAGTGCATAGTTTTGCTCTGTGTTTCCTTACTCCTAAAGGCAAGGAAGGTTATGTTGGGGTTGGGGTGACCAGGAAAACGTTTCTGCTGGGTTCGTGAAGACTACAAGAATCTAGCAAAGTGAAGCTGACCCAGTTCATACTGTACATTGGAGTTCAAAATGTGCTGTAGCTGGGTGATGAAATACACTTGCAACAGCGTGTAGACCCTCCCTTCCCTGCACTGGCTGGCTACGTAAACCAGATTCACCTCACCAATCACCATTGCTGGAACTAGCTGCTACAACCAATTAGGAAGCATCATCACAATACTCTGCACCAATCAGGGGGGTCTGCTTCTGAGTGACCTCACAGGTGTTTATTTCTAGACATTTAGCCTGCATCTGTGACAATGAATGTATCTAATCCCCTCACAATAGTCTTAAAATGTCCTTAATGTGCCTCCTTAAAAAAATCAACGTCCACACTCAGACTTATATAAATGCGAACATATAAATTTCCTCCTACACACCTTTCAAAAGTCACAATAATGAGAGAAAGGAGAAAGAGAGATTCCTAGCATGGTTGCTGACAGTGATTAATTGTTCCCACATGTTGCTGACGGACAAAAAAGCCTCTGTGTTCCTGAGCTCTGGCTGCAGCTGGTGCTCACACACACACACACACACACACACACACACACACACACACACAGATGGGGCCTGTCTCATGAAGCAAGTTCAGCTTTGTTAAGCTACTTTGAGTTAGCTGGTTTCAGAAATGTTACACTGGGGGACCTACAGTATTACAGATATTAGCTCTTTAACAAGTGGTATCAATCTCCTCATTTCAAACTTGGCAAAAAAGACAGTAAGTGTATTTCCCAAAATGTCAAACTAATATTTAAAAAAGAAACATTTGTTCATGAAAAAAAAACTGTGTTAGACCCAAAATTAGCTCACTAACCTACTTCTCTATAATGTGAAATATACAGTGAGTAAGAATAAACAGCAGGGTGGGAAGGAGAAAAAAAGGAGAGAAAATAAGGTCAGAAAATACAGAGAACTCCAAAAATAACCCCTAAAATTAGTTAAAGTGTCAACAGCATCATTATCCCTTGGAAGGCTGCAAGCTGTCGTAGTGTATCTGTGTGTGTGTGTTTGTGTGTTTTAGCTCTCACGGCTGCATAGTAGGAGTTATGAATCAGAGCTGCTGTCTCAGTGAGCTGTTTTTATTAATGGGCTTTGGGAATACCCCAGAGAAGCTACAGTAGTAAGCGTACAGTATCCCACTCACACAGCAATGTGCTATGTACACACACAAATGCATACAGGGTGGACTGTACATTCAGCAAATAACTGGAGTATATTGCAGAAAGTGGGGCCACTAAATAGCTTGTTCATTACTACTGCTTACTACTGCTTGTGAGGTTGTTGAGTTAGTTTCCCTGTACAGTGATCACTGTACATTACTGCAGTAATTGCTGAAAATACCAGCTCTGCTCTTTATTTGTCTGTTGCCATGGCAAATCGTAGTATTGCAGCTCCACGTATGATGTCTTATTTCACTCTCTTCACATGCACTTGACTCAGAGTGAACGTAGTGTACTCAGAAAAAAGTGAACTATGTTCATCTGCTCTGAATTCAGGGTTAGGTGTTTGTTATGTGTATGTTAAATTGCTTTCCAGAAAAACACAGAACATAGTCTATATATTTTGGATCTAGATTGCTGTTTTTTCTAATATTTTGTTACACACGGCACACGGTAGATGATTTTATTTACCAGTAGTTTAATGAACCCTTGAGTTAAATATTATGAATAGTTGTAAATCATCAGCCAGACATTTGATTTTGCAGTCTGTAGGAGAGACCAAATGTCTATATGAAATGTCGAGAAAAAAAACAACAACAACAACAACCAGAAAGTCCACCAAAATCATAAATCAACACATTTTGCGCTTTCAAAACTACAAGTGTGGATAGTTTTGTTTTTGCTTGCCAATATCTGACAGACTTCTGCACCTTCCCAGTACAGTCAAGCTTAGTCTAGTTGTATTTGTGTTGCTCTAAGTGTTGAATAATGTAGCTTTCAAGAAAAAAATATTGAAAATATAGGGTATGTGCAGTAGGAGTAGGAGGATTTACCACTACACACACACACACACACACATACATTTCACATTGCGATTCTCACTCTTTTCACCCTCTATTTCACCATCGCTCATTCACGCTTCCACGTGCCACACTTCTCACTGTCCATCCTTCGGCTGCAGATGTCCTTTTCTGTTTTATTGCTGTACCATCGCATCGAGTTAGATGTCAGGTGAGCAATATCTCACCTGACATTTTGAAGAATATGAGCGGTGGCACAGAAAAGAGAAACATTAAACAAGTTTCTCTTTTGGAGGAGGGATCAGGGGGGTGTAGGGATAAAGAGTGTGGAGGATAAAGTGAGGCAGAAGGATTGATGAAGTATCAGGTGCTGGCAGGTAAATGTTTACAGCAGCTGGCGAAGGAAGCTCACATTTCATTCATTTTGCTCTCATTCATCCTGCTCTCATTCATCCCACCAGAAGTCCTCTTTTTGCTTTACAAAGTCTATTTTCTGCCACTATGTACATCACCCTGGCAGTTGGAAACATTTAGCTCACGTGAGCATGCAAATGTGCGTGTGTGTGTGTGCCTGTAAAATGTTCTGTAATAAAGCAACATTACGTCATGCCTCAAGAGATGCTGGCAGAAGATAAACATTGGTGTCACGGGTATCTCTTCTCATCTTACCTCATTGACCCAATTACACACCTGCAAGCGCACACACATAAACACACACACTCACTTGGGAAATGTGCATTTATATGCACACACTCCATTCATGATTACATGCAAGTTTTTATGGGTTTTTAATGCACATTTGTGGTTGCAAAAAGCACACAGTCCTGCAGAAACAGTTTTTGCATTTGCTTATTTGTTAATTGCTGTAAACTCAGTTGGGTATGAATGTAAAACTGGGGATTTCAATTCAACAAACACATAAATGCTTAAAAACACACACACTCGCACAGGGTCATAGGTTCAGTTTGGCCCCAGACATCAAACTTTCTTACTCTGCCAACGTAGCATTCAGAAATGTAACTTTATCCTGCTCTTTCTACTCTCTGATGGACCAGAATAACAATCCAGACCATATTGTCAGTAAACTGTTGCCCAGGAAAGACTGAATGGTTTCATGGAAAACAAATTTTGATTCCCACAAAAATGAAAAAAATTTGGCCTGTGCTAGATTAAGCACAAAAATCTGTTCTGTTTTAGGGAGTAAAAATATACATAGGAGGAAAACGGAGAGAGAAAATATGTGTGCATGTTGTGGATGGTGGTTGGTTGTTTAAATGGGAGGATATAGCATAGCCCCAAAATCCCTCAGGGCCCATAAGAGCTATGTCTTTGTGAAACAACAGAAACCGAGGAAGAGGGAGGGTGTATGGAAAGAGAAGGAGACTAGGTCAACAAGGTCTTCAGTGGGTTAGGGACCATAAGAAGAGGAAGAACAAGGTAAACAAAGTGCAATGAAAGCTAGAGACAAATATCAAGCCGTCCGTATATACAGTACTACTGTACACGAATTGGAGTCATACAAATACAGGCTAATAAACAATTTTGTGCGTTACGAGTTGACATTTTACATTGTGAGTGAGAGTATGTGAGTGTATCAACATTACGCTGTTATGTATAAACCATGAAGTGATATGTAACCAGATGACTCCATGCATGTCCAGATGGACATGGGTGGGTGTAATTAACAGATCAAGTACAGTTAGAATTTCAAATCTTAAGTAACTGTAAATCTAGAACTTGAAGGAAGATGCAGTTATTGATTTGATCTTAATCAGTTAGTGAAAATGGTTAGTGAACTGAATTGACATCTCAACAGTTTAATCACAGAGCTGCCAACTCTCATGCATTGACTTACTCAATCAACCATCTTCTTGCGCTCTCACACCATACTTCCATTATCAGCCTTTCTTATTCAAAACATTTGTCTATGTCTTTCTGGCGAGTCTGTAAACACGTGGTTACTTTTACAACAAACGTAGATAGATAGATAGATAGATAGATAGATAGATAGATAGATAGATAGATAGATAGATAGATAGATAGATAGATA
>JAUYWH010000016.1:11376713-11421954 GCA_034779795.1 Ctenopoma multispine | reverse complement strand
TGTGTGTGTGTGTGTGTGTGTGTGTGTGTGTGTGTGTGTGTGTGTGTGTGTGTGTGTGTGTGTGTGTGTGTGTAACCGATTGTGTGCATAAGCAGACTAAGTGCTGCAGTGGATGATGTCATCTCTGTAATGCCACTCTGGCACAGAGCGGTTGAGCATTGTCCTGCAGCACCTCCATTCACAGCCTGTGATCAGCGTCATCAAAGGCAGATTATAGCTCAAACTCACAGCCTGTGGTGGGATGACAGATTGCTTCACACTGCACTGTGCTTTTATAATTAAAGATTCACACACATACACTGAACATGTTCCAGATAAAAAAACAATATTCATCATCATCATGAATTTACACATTCCCTGCTGTAATGTGGGGGGAATTTATAGAGAGGAATTTATCCACAGGCTTTTATATTTCTTTCTCTTTCTTTGGTATTTATAGTATGTGTATCCATATGGGCACATCACAAGTACAAGTGTGAGGACATGATGAACTGTATCACTGCGAGAAGTGATAGGCAGAGGTGAGGTGCAACGAAATGACAGAAAGAGTGATGGGAGAGGAGGTGAGAAGAAATGGTTGGGTTAGGCGAGAGTGAGAGAGTCAGAGGTGTGAGAGAGTGTTGAAACCGGCATATTTTAAAATGATAATGATACAGAGATGTTACAGTCCAATATGTATAGTAGCATTAAAGGAACAACAGAGCCTTGTGTTTTAAAGACATGTGAAACAATGTGTTCATACTGTCTCCCAACAAGATGAGATGTGTGTTTATCATTATCATCATTATTAACATTGGAAAAAGGTTCTAATTAGTGTGATACTTATAGATGCCTCTTCGTCCTCCTTTAATGTTCCTGCCTTTAGATTCATAGTCTCAACCAACGGTACCCAACTACTACAATGTGTCCAAATATGAGGATAAAATATCCCTTATTTTCTGTGAGTGAGGTATTAATGCAATGAAATAAAAAAAGAAAAAGGAACAAAGGGAAATCTGATAAAAACAAAATGAGATTACGACAATTAGAAGAGAAACAGACTTAAGTGTACAATATATGCAGTTTATATTTTTAAGACAAATTAATATATTTACAGAAAGAAAATCACATTGTGTTCCTAGTTACCCCTGTTAGACATGGATGGTAAAAAGGAACGAAAGTAACAAACCAAGAGAGACCAGGCAATATAGCTTTACTCCATACCATACAACACGCTACTCTGCTGATGTTTCCTCTTTCATCACGTTTGTTCACTCACTGCCTGGTCTTGCTGTAGTTTTCCACCTCTCTACCACATGAAAAGATATTGATATCTGATTGTGGGGAGGAGGGTAGAAAGAAGATGTAGTAGAGCAGCCGTCCACATACACGCTGAGGTTTTGAGGAAAAAAGAAAAACACGAGGCTGATGTGGATGACATCAACATCCCAAAGGTGGAGATGGATGTTCTTTTTTGTACTTGCCTGTTAAAGCATCACTGTGGATTCAAAATCATTTAGTTATTTCTTTGTCTCAACTGATGGAGATCTGACCATTAACAGGACTGAACTGAATAACCTCACACACCAGCAGTGTAGGAGTTCACTGTTAGATGAGGAGAAATCATTGTGTCGACTGATGCTTTTCATTTCTCACACTGACTTGTTTTGGATTTGTGAGAGGTTTAAGCAAGTGATGTAATCTGACTTATCACCTACATTTTGTTTGACTTGCATAATGACTTATTTAATAAGACAAAGGGAAAGTGAAAAATAAATACAATTTTGTTAAACATTTCCTTCAAAGTTATTGCTCCTGTTCGTGTTCTCCATTTCTCACATTACCTTGATTCATTCTCTCCCCTCACCACTATATAATTTCTTATATATTTCTTGTCATATTTCTCTACTGTAAATCTCACTTTTCTTCAACAACAGCCACACACAGAGAAAGAGAGAGGTTGATGCTGGACTGGTTCCAGGGAGGGAGATGAGGTGGAATAACCATGGAGGAATCCGAAAAGCTACCTGTCCAACCCTCATTTCCTCCTTCATATCAGTCCAGTTCATCTCTTCCTAACGCTCTGAGAGAAAGCGCCTCACGCTTGCACACACACACAGCTAGTCTTTGTTATTTCCACATGTACGGTGGTACCGTGCTCAGCTTGCTCTCAATTCTGTGGCTGTAAAAGCCCACTAACCCCCATCATGTTCCCATCCCCCACCACCCTTTGGGATGAGAGCATAACCTCCCACTGTAGCATGTGGCTGCATGTGACTGCATTAAGTGTATGCACTGGGTCACAGGGAACCATATATAATGAAGTACTCGTTGTACTCATGCTGTCTTTTAATGGTGAAGGACTCTTCATGAAAAGACATGTAATGAAATGAGTGAACTGGAGGTGAAGAAACTGTAAAAGGTACGTGTGTATTGTACGATGTCTCTGTTTATTCCACCACCAGGGGTCAACGCAGTTAGAAATATTCAAATCCTACAAAAAAAGGCTGGAATAATTGGTAATAATAAGGTGTGGATATGTTATAACATTTGATGACGTCTGAAATTGGCTGTAAATTTGCAGCACTGAAGTATGATAGCAACTGCGTCCTCCATTATGATCATCTAGCTCTATAACCTTAAAGCTCTTAAGCTAGCATTTTGTTATTGTTAAAATTATATATAAATAAAAATGTTCTAAGAAGTATAAATCAGGCATTCACTGATAGGTTAGAATGGCGAGCCTTTTCAAAAACTTTTAGAAGCAAACATTTCTCCACTTTTTTCAGCACTGCTCAATAGACTGCAGAACTGCAGCTTTAATTATTTTTCAAACAAACTACAAGTAATGACATACAGAAAACCAGAGTACTGGTAGTTTCGAGCACTGCTTTGTCTTTAGGTCTCACTTTTTGCCTTCTGTAGTCTGCTGTGTTCAACATATTTGTTTTAGGCCCCCCAAACAGGTTCATCTTGCCTTTCAGACACATGGAGACATAAAACCATTCACATTCATATCTACAGGCAATTTAGAGAAATCTAAGCACTAACTTGCATGTCTTTGGACTGTGGGAAGAAACCCATGCAGACACGAGGAGAATGTGCATGTCCACAGAAAGGTCCCAGCAAAACAGCAGATAAACTTTAATAGTATAATTATACTATAAATAATAGAAACGTATTAGTTCATGAAGACTTTGTATTTTAAATAGCTGTGGCCGACATGTTAGCATATTCCTTTAATATTATGTTGTTATTGTTGATTAAATTTTAAAATTGATGTACTTCTGTCCCATTATAATGATTCATTGATGGTTGTACAAAGTCGGAATACACAGTCATCCACCCCCATCACACACACACACACACACACACACACACACACACCCCTGTGTCAAGGTCAATGTGTTCCACACATCCATATATCTTCTCTGCACTGGTCTAACTGGAGGGTAAGATGCACACAAAGACACAAAGAGAGAGTCCAAATTACTGTATTGCTCTGGGCATCTGTGTGTGCGTGTACACGCATGTGTAAGTGTGCATTCATTTGTGCTGGTGTGCATGTGTGTTGGAATGAATTATGGCCTGCACTCACCATTAAAACCACCAGGGAAGGCTCATACATGGCTTCATTACTCCCTTTCTCCATTTTACCCCTCTCTTTGTCTGTCCCCTGTTTCTCTACACATTGAGTAATGGCAGTGTGTTGGCTGGTGAGACAAAGAGAAGCTAATCTACCATAAAGAATGATCCTACAGGCAGGTGAAATCACCTCCCAACATGACACAGATCTAACATTAAGATTTAACTATCATAAGTATGTTTCTTAAGAGTATACAAAAATAGTTTAAGACGCAATATGCAATAGTCTGCATGGAAATGACATAACTAGAAATACACCACCACCATGGGTAATGCTAACATACCACATGTAACCAACACACCACTTCACAGACCAGATGCCGCCTGGCTCTAACCAGTCGGGTCAAATATGGAAAACAAGGAGAAAATGCTCCTAGAATTCATCTCTAATTACTTTAATTTGCATTTTGTGTCAGTTTAACGTCCATCTTGTGCCTCTATGCCTCTTTGTCCTCAACATGTGTGTGACAGCAGGCACATGTGTTTGTGTGTGCTCGTGTTTATGTGTTTATGCTTGTGCGACAGTGAGTAATTTCACCACCCTTTTCTGGAAGGCCACATTCTCATCTGTGCTACATGTGTGTTTATGAGTGTGTGTTCTGGCTGCGACATGTACAGCTGTGTGTTTATATGTATGGTGTGTGCATGTGCGTGAGTGCATGTATAGTAAAACTTTTGGCTTTGGTCTTTGACTTTGTTTATAACAACTGCGGAAACCCTTGACGAGAGCAAAATATGTAATACATGTCAAACATACACACACAATAACCACCTCTAATGGTTTGTTGTGTATGTGTGTGTCTGAGCATTTTTATTTATGAATGAATGCTTTTGAAGTTGTGTTTAATTAAGAGATCTTAACACATATATAGCAGGTCATGCTAGTGCATGTGGGTTCAGTCTTGTTTTCTGACTATTTTTTGAGTTTTTACTTAATGTTTAGTTTTGCTTAAGAAAAATGTGGCTTGGACTTGATACATGTGGTTTGTATGGGATTGCACAATATGAGCCACAAGAAACTGTGCCCTGTATTTTTTTCAGTTTTGTGTTCCACTTGGCTTGGGCTTTCTGTTTGTACTGTATCCGTAGGTGTAAGTGTAAGTGTGGGGTCAAAGGGGATGTTTTCCCATGTGATAGGCAGAGAAACAGTGTTACCCACTCCTATGAACATGCACCAGTACACTTTGAAAGACAACTCTGTATTGGTATTTGTGTCATTTGTTGCCCTAAGAGATGAATGTACAGTACCTACATGCCTTTATTTCGACTAAAAACAATGCACTTATCTATATAAATAGGGTGGCAAAAACATTAGAAACACCTCTTAATATAATGTACTCCACCTACTATGACCTCAATAACAATAGATAGATTATTATTATTGTATTAAGATAGAGCTCTGGACGTCACATGACACTTACAATACTTCAAAATGCTATCTTACAAAACTGAGTAGATTAAGCATGACACATACAACGCCCCTGGAGTCCTTTTAAGAAAAACTGAAACAGGATCTGACTTTGTTAAAGACCTGGCACCCTTAATATAATTACTTTGATCATTATTGTCATTTTTCCTTAATAAAGACACTAAAGTGTAACATACATACAACTTTTACATAGAGCTGTGATTTCTGATGGTGTTGCACAAATGAGTAAATTGTAAAAAACCCAACTGGACATATTTTTGATTAAATAGTGTTTATCAAAAAAAAAACGAAGTAACTAATATCAAGGTTATAAAACAACACTAAAACGGCCCAGGACCTGCAAGACCTAAACAGGATAAAGGCATTTAAACATTTTAAGCAGGATCAGAGTTAATCTTATCTCATATGGCTGTTTCTTACAGATGAAACTGCATGATTTCATCATTGGTTGTGTAACACTTATCAGTAAAACATATGAATAAGTTGAAGGAGAAACTTATTGTCATGTGCATGGAAAAAAGACACACATGCACAGGCACTTACAAAAGTGAGAGCCTGATAAACACTGCAAAGCCTGAAAAAGAACAGTCTGTAAAAGAGCGAGGCAGGCACCGATGGCCTTCACCTGTGTTTGCCTCACTCTTGTTGAGAAAAGCCTGTTGTGAGAGCAGACCTTGATGCTCACTTTTTATATTATTTTACTCCAGGCCAAACCAGATGAGCTCTGCACTAACATTTCATTTATCAAATCTCTTCACAATTTGAGAAATACATACACATACTAAAAAGCCTAAAGCGAGTTGGTGGATATGATTAGTAAGGGATGATTGTGCGTGGTCATATGACCTTGTTGAAAAGGAGGGGCCGATGCAGGGGAGGAACACAGTGAAGCATGACAGGTCAGCACACGCTGTCTATTCATAGAAACAGACATGAGCTCCATAGAGATAGCGCTGAGTCACCTGCATTTTAATTAGCATACAAAATGACATGGATTAGCCTCATTGGGATCTGTCAGTGTGATGAAATCACAGGTGGAACAATAACCCGTTTCTATCTGGGTCTACATCAAAAATTAAATTCCTAAGTAGAACTCTTTGAGATATATATGCAGGACTAAAATATTTTAATATTTGATATAAAGATTTAAAAAAAAGTTCAACATTTTGCTCTGTCTGTAATATGCTTTTTTGCTTTCTGCTTATTATAATAGAGTAGATGAGAAAAGTGATAAAATTATCTGTATAAAAGTATAAAACTACAGGCAGCATCAGGTTAGTTTGCATAAAGACTGGAGGAGTGGAGTAAACAACTAACCTGGTTGTAAAAGTTAAGAAATATTATCTTTACATGTTTTTATATGGATTAAAAAAACATGCTGTTAATACAATGCTATTTTCCTAACTATAAACATGCTAGGTGCCTTTTTCTACTTTCACACAGACACAGGTAAAAAATGTTTCCCTTTGTCCTAGCTAACCCCAAGCAAAAAAACAAAAACTGCTCCTCATTTAACATTGTTAGCATTTAAAACATCCAAGATTCAAATACCACAAAAAGAATTTTCTATGAACACATTCTTGAATTTAAGAGGCATCTTTTAGGAGAATATAACTAATTCTCTAGTATTTTTCTATTTGGGGTAAGCACTCACATATTATGCCCACCAACAAACCACTTGCTTATGTCTTCTTGCTTATTGAGCCAAAACACCCTAACCTACATCCACTAAAAATAGGGAGGTTTCCTTTAAGAAATTGTGAAAATTGAAAGTTTGAAAAAAACTGAAGTTGCCTTTATCTTCATCTTATGACTTCATCTTTTTATTTTTATGTTGCGGTGTCTCATGCTCTACTGTACACCTGCACACCCTTGTGCCCTAGGCAAGGTTCTTATAAAGCTTTTCTATGTGTAATATGAGTGTGTGCGTGTAAGTTATTAAATTTTCCATGTACACAAAGAGAGATGAGATGATAAGACAGCGGCTGTCTGGCACGTCTGCACTATTTGAATGTCTATGTACAGTGTCTGTGTCACTTTTAGTCTGACCAGAAGCACCTGGCTTTCAGTCCACTCCTGTTTCTGACTGGAGAGTGTGAAAAATAGCTAATGACATTACAAAAAAACTATTAAACTATTGCATGAGTAACATGATTGACTACACAAGATTGAGTGATTCTGTATTTCCTTTTAGCTTTTCTACTCTAATAAAACTGACAGTCAGCACTGATCAAGCAAAAAAAGTACTGAAGTTACTGCATCATCTTTTTTATAGCCACAAAATATGCCGAATACACATTGTTCTTTCCTAGATGAGAAATATCTCCTTGTTACAAACTTCTTCTGAACAATCTATTTTATCACTAAATACCCAAGCTGAATCACTTATCTCTTGCAGGCAAGAGTGCAAAAAAGTTAGGAGTTGCAGGCAGTTCTGCTGACTAAGAGCAAAACTCAGGAAGGACTCACTGCTAATTTCTGTCATGTCCTATCATCAACCTGCTAGCTCTTAGAAACTTTACTCAGGTGGTTTCTTGTGTCACTGTTGGAAAAGCTGAGAGATCTGGAGTAAAGCACAGTAACTTCTGATCCATTAGGAGCTCTGCAGCCTCGTCAGTCAACCAACAAAATACATATGGAAATTGAGAAATACACTTTAAAAATAAAATGTCCTCCATTTGTGTTTATGAAAGGAAAAAGTCACTTACATCTGAATGATTTTTCTTTCCTAACTTTTCAGGTTCAGACAAATACTCTCAGTATACTTACTGTACTGGAAATTCTGCAGAGCTTTCAGTCACACCTTGTGGCTTTCATCGGTGTAAGATGATTTTTCTCACTTGTCATTGAGACCTGGAAATTGGAAAAAATGGACTTTGAGATGTTGTAGGATTTAAAAATGCTATTTCCGTGTTCACGAATCTATTACTTTCACAAAATAAAAAGTTTTTTAATGGATTGTACTTTAATTTAATTTAGAGTCACAGATTAGCGTAACATGCATGTTGGAGTACTTGAAGCAAACCTATGCAGGCACGGGAAGAACAGCAACACAGGAAGGCATCCGGCCGACCTGTGTGTTCTGTGAAAGAATAAGCAATAAATAATTATGAAGTATAATCTAAAGTATCATAGGCAATCAGGCGATTAGTCTGTGCTGCTTAACAACAGCCTTCAGCTCATTTGTAATGTTTGGTCGGGTGTTTCTCTTCTTCATCTTGACAATACTTCATAGATTCTTTATGGGGTTCAGGTGAACAGTCCATGAATATGTTTCAGTACAGCACTCACTCACACTGTAAACAGCCTTTTCAGCAATGACCTTCTGGGGCTTAACCTCCTTGTGCCGTGTGTTGATCGTCTTCTGGACAACTGTCAGGTCAGCAGTCTTCTCCATGATTGGTTTGTGTACTGAACTAGACAGAGAGATACACAGTATTTAGACTGTGAGAACAGTAATTTAATCAAACTGAAAAGGAAATATTTTAATATTTTGAGATTCCTAGAATTTAAATTTTCATGAGACATTAGACATAATCATTAATCTTAAAACACAAAAAGTCACTTTCCTCACTTTATGTGTAATGAATCTGAAATATGAGAGTTTCACTTTCTTGTACTAAATTCAGAAAATAATTAACTTTTTCACAATTTTCAGATTTTTTCAAATGTGCTAGTACAAACACAATTAATCATTTACAAAAATGCTTATATTTTAGCTTCTCAAATTGGAACATTTGCTCTTTTCTATGACAAGAACTAAAATATCTGCTGTTGATAAGTTTTTGATGATTTGAACTTTATCTGGGAAATTGTAATTTCTAAATAGGATTTATAAAATTTAAACATAAAAGATACAATTTTAAGATAAAATATTATAAAGACGTGTAAAAAGAAAAATTGTTAAAGGTGCATGTCAACAAATGAACGTGTATTCATGAGGGATTAAGGAGAAGGGACACTATTTGGGGGCAAATGTGTCTAAAAAAGACAGAGGAAGAGATTTTACTCCCTCCACTCTAGTAGGGGTCAAACCAGGACTGCACAGAGATCAACAGAGAGTAAAGAAGCTCCCGTCTTGCGAATCGAGTTTTCTCTGTCAGTCTAAGCTTCTGACCAGAGATAGAGTTGGTTGCCAAGGAGACACACCACCTTCAAGCAGGACGAAGGCGCTCAAAAATCAACCCATTCATTCCTGTGACATGAGCAGCGCTGATAACAGTGACGTGGCTGTACTATGAGCTTGTGTGCAAAGGGACCGTGCAGCTCCTGTTGAGAGGAGCTTCATTTTAAGACCCGCCTTGTGCTTTTCTCTCCTTTGTAACGCTCTTGATTTGGCTCCACAGGTTATTTCGAACATATACAGTCTGACCATAATAGAGTCCACTGCTTAGCATGTTAGTGGCAACTGCCCTGGTAGTATGTTTCCCCCCCTCCCTTAGTGACAATGAAATCACAAAGACCATCTTCCTCCTCCCGATTGGCTGGTAAGCTCCATGGTGATGCCCTGTGATTGGGCATGCCCAGCATGCACCCACGGCCAATCAGGTTCACTGTATCCAAGAGACTGAAGCATGTAAGGCTATTTAAATCCAACCAGAGACTCACAAGATTGTTCAGATGTATATTTCACAGTGTAAAAAATAAAAAAGCCAGGGGGGAGAAGGTTTATGAGTGGATAAAATTGCAAATCCAGACAGATCCTGATTGGTGTTTAAAGTGGTCGACCCATTCCGATGGGTTAAAGAGACCCAGAGCGAAGCGTGACTTAAATGTTTGAACTTATGCATCATGCATTCATGAACTTTGAGTTTTTCTGTGAATATCGATCAAATCCTACTACCGTACTTTGTTGCAATGGCGTTTGAGTTGCAACACATGAAGCTTGATGACATCTGGGGTTAAATCAAATGGACGGAGGAAGTAAAAGCCGGAGGACCAGGAGCTGCAGCCAGCTACTGGTCTTTCGTGATGCACCCCGTGCAGGAATGTTGCATCAAAGATCAAGTTCCAGTGGACCACACAACTAAAGACTGAAACTCACTGACGAACAGAGTGTAAGTCTGCGGCCATTTTGTCTCCAGTGATTTTATGAAACGTCATACTTTGTGTAAATACAAAATGGCGGACAAATGTAAATATCAAGTTGGTAACACAAAATTCAACAATTTTTCTGAAAGTGAATATTTAATTTTTCATATTGTAGTTGAGCATAGTTTGTTCATATTGCTAATAATTTAAGACAATTTAATTTATTTTCATAGATGAACTATGTGGGCTGTGCTTTTCTGAAATTAAGCAACCATTACAAAATAAAGTGTTTGTACTAAAATTAATTTTAATGGATAGTGGACATACCAAGAGAGCAAATTATTTACTTTGCACAGCTAGGGAGAGTGACCTGTGTGTAGCCTGACTGACAGAAGAGTTGAAAGTAATCTACAGCTAGTGCTGTCCCCAAATACAGTATAACTATGATAATAACAGAAGTAGACAGATTCGAAAAACAAGTAGTCAGATCTTAATTAACTTTTAAGTCTAGGGTTATAAATGCAAATTAAAATACAGTTTATCTACCCATACTATTTGTCTGTGAAGTCATTTGTAATCTCTACACTTGTGTGACAAATAAGTCTTACTGGCAGCCACACATAATCTATACAACATCAGTGTACTGGTTTCTGTAACTTCTCCTTTTTTCTCAAACAATAAATAATGTGTGTGGTTCTGTGGTCTTCCCATGTTATATGAACTTGTCTTATTATAGCTATAATAAACTTGATGATAATAAAATTGATGGTGTTGTTAAAAAAGAGGAGTTTAGTGGGTGTGTGTTTGTGTATGTCTGTGAAGACTGTCAGTTATTGTGTTTGTGTATGTTAGGAAATGTTTGCTGACCATTTCTTCCACTACTGATAACTGTTGTACTTTAATTTTTTAGAAAGCAGTCAATATTAAGTGTGGGAAGCACATTATAACTTTTACTTTACTTTACTTGGCAGATGCTTTTATCTAAAGTGACATACAAGGAGAAGACACAAGCAACTACCATTCGATAAATGATCATATGCATAATTTTTTTTTCGTTGTTGTCTTGGACTTGTGCATAATGGATTCTTGCATAAGGTCATAGTTTGATAGCAATAACGTACTACTTGCAGATGACAATGCAGATAAAATTGTCAAATTATGTTTTATGGAAAACTTGGATAGTGAAGCTTTCCATTTTAGTTATAAGATGAAAGCATTTTTTAACTACTTCATATTAGTTTTATTAACTATTGAAAATTATTGTTTTTATCGATGCATGTAGGTTCTAGTTCCAATTTATTTTTACTTTCATTTACATTTACTGTATGTAGTTGTGTTAGTTATTGCCTCCTTTTAATTTCAATTAAACTAAATTAAGATTACCTGTCACCGTACATGCTCCTCCCCTTCATATACACATTTTCCAACCCCCTGTCGAAATGTTTAAATTAATTGAAGTCTCTCTAACTCACTACCCATCATTATGTGTATTTACAGAGGTGTTTAGTAAACACTCACCTTTTGACTCTCCTGCTCCTCTAGGCGGGCCTCCTGATCGCGCGAGACTTTAAGTCATTAAATGAAGCTCGTGCACGTGATTTCCTCGAGCTAGTTCGCTGCAAGCTCGAAAACTTCACAGTTTCCACAAATTCCAGGTGTTATTGTTGTTTGTTTGTTCGTTCTGGCTGTGGAACTTGGCTTAAATGAGTGATAGGTGTCCTGGCTACAACTTACAGTGGGTACCAAAGAAACTAACGGTAAGTTTTCTAGTTTTCTTTACTTGTTACCTTTACACCGTTAATATGCGTTCATTCATATTCTGGTTTCTTCAGACGTTTCCTGTCTCCTAGCACCTGTCTGACCAAAAAAATGCTGTGTACACTTACTACACAATTCAAGTTTTCATCTTATATTATATATATATTATAATCCGTTTAGGTTATTTTGTTCATTGCTTTTGTTTCTCCAACCGATCACAGCGACATTTGGTTTCCATGGAGACGGAGCGTGAACGCGCAGAGTGACTTCTCATTCACTCACACAAACGCACAATAAGATCCACCAGATGAAACGAACTTCGTTTAAATCAACAAAAATAAAATTTTGATAGTGACCTCGATAAAGACACAGAACAAAAACAGAGCAGCTGGTAAAGGTGGAGCTGGTTTAATCACTTTATATGCTGTCAGGTAGTTAATACATAAACATACATTTATTAGCTGGTTACGTTTTTAATCCATCACATCTGCAAAACATAACTACTAAATAAAGCTGTCAAATGAATCTAGTAGAAAGCACACCACAACATTTCCACCTGAATTGTAGTGTGGAAGAGGTAAAATAAAATAAAAATACTCTGGTAAAGTACTAGTGTCTCAAAAAAGTCTTAAGTACCCTGTGATTGGTACTTAAGTACAGAGTAAATGTGCTTAGGATTTGTTTTTGAGTACAAAAAATGCCACATGTTGGCCTCGCTGCTGTATTAGTCAGGTAGTGTGTGACAAAGGAAAACAGAAATGCTATCTAGCCAAATGGTGGATACTGGATGAGTATATTATTAAAGTACTATACTTAGTACAATTTAAAAGTATTTACTTTACTTTAGCTTTTCTTTCATACTACTTTATACTTCTACACCTACTTTATGCTCCAATGCATTTTTAACAGAGCTGTCTAAGTATCTATAACTATCATTATTGTAACATTATTGTGAATAATCATCCATCCATCCATCCATTTTCTTAACCGCTTATCCTCGCAAGGGTCACGGGGGGTGCTGGAGCCTATCCCAGCAGCATTCGGTCAAGAGGCAAGGTACACCCGGGACAGGTTGCCAGTCTATTGCAGGGCTGTGAATAATCAATGTATACTTTTTCCCATAAAATGTAAAGAAAATACTGACAAATGTCACTGTTTCCAAAAGCTCAGTTTCACATTTTCATATTACTTGTTTTATTCAAACAAACACACAAACTCACAAAAAATTATGTTCATTTCAGTTCAAATGTTTCGTGTCTGACAAGAGGAAATTCTGTTTACTGCAAAGTCACATAAAACATGAAAACATAAGACAATGGAAGATTTTAAATGTAAGATAAAATAAGAAATGTGCTGGTAATGTACACAGAATCCAGAATAAAATGTACGTTGTAAAAGCAAGGAGAACTGCTACATGAAAATACTTTAAACTAAGTGGTAGTTTAGGCATCATTTTAGTTGTAGGAGTTGGGTTTGACGTAGTTTATTTGTTTGTTTTATTTGTTGTTGTTTTGAGTGTGAAACTAGGAAATTTTGAAGGACGTTTTGTGACTAATTTCTGACAGTGAAAGTGTAATGGAAATAATTGTCAGATTAATTGACGAACTCATAAATTTGTTTATGTACAGTTTTATATTGTAACACAGACAGGGTCCAGTCTGCTGTGTTAATAAGGACTTTAGGGACATTTTGTTGATTATTCTTTCATGCTTATAGTTAAATACGATTGATTTTACATTGTGTTGTTGTTGACACTGGATATTTTTCATGGCAACCTCAGAAACATTTTACAGCTACTGTTTTCTGTTTTGTTTCCCATCGGTGTAATACCCTATAACCACTTAATGTCCATAAGGAAATCAAACCACTAAAGTTATATTCGGACAGTCCTGGCAAATGTCACATAGGGCTAAATGGTCTCTATGGAGGGGAAGCATGAAATTTGCAGCCCTTTCATTCCACGGCGCAATGCTTTGAGGAAAACCAGTGCAGAAATAGTCGGTGAAGCCAGACAGTTCCTACGAGTCCAGTCTACCCAGCGGCCGTTTACTCCCAGAGATGGACATAGGCAACTTTTTGGAAAAAGCTCTGTTCGTGCACACCATGGCAACAGACCTCCATCTACCTTTAGGTTAGTCACAAACTCAAAAATAATCCTTTTCAGTTTGTCAGTTTCAGAGATCTGCTGTTGGTCGCATGTAATATGTGAAAGTAATGAGCCTTTTTTTTTCATAGCCTTCATTTTGATGCTCCTGACTCAAGGCCAGGTTCAGGCACTCGCCTCTCTCCTCTGGACCACGTACGTTCACTCAAACACACACAGACATAAGCATGTATCATATCATTTCAGATGAAGATATTATTGACAGTAAACTTGATTAACTTTGTACGTATACATAGCACCCTAGTTTAGCGTGAAATGCACTGAAGTGCACAGTAAAATGGCTTTTGTAAAAAGCTTCTGTATGCCAAGTAAGCCTCACCATTAGTTTTATAACCAAGATGAAAAGTTATCTAGCTGTAGCAAATAAGATTATAATGTTAGTATATGAATTATATATATTTTGTCACTGGTGAACCAAATATGTGCCTCATTGTTCACACAATCACTTGCCTGCTGATATGTTTGACTGCATCAGAAGCCAAAGATTCCAGCCTCCTGTGATGCTGAGGATCTATTCAAGGCCTTTCCCAAACCCCCCGCTGACCCACTAGAAGTTAAGAGGGGGCTGGCTGGGGCACGGCCACGCCTCCTCAGGGCTGGATCTCTCCCCAAGTTGTTTTCTGTAGAAGTACAAACAGCTGGTAAGCAGGGAAAATATAATGATACACTCAAATCAAGAGAGTAAATATGGTAAATAAAACAAAAGTGTATATTTATAACACATAGTAATTATTATTATGGAATCATCCATGTGGGGCAATTAAAACACTAAAGCAGAAGGTACGTTTGTTAAGCATCGCTGTAAATGATCTGTGCAGGCACTGGTGCTAAAGCAGTTTTCTCACAGGAGAATGAATGGAGACATTCACATGCTGACATTATACCTAATTTACATTCTCTGTGGTTGGGCTGGGTGAAAAACGTAATTTACTGCTGCTGCTTTGAGTGGAAAATGACTACTCTCCCTCAAACCTTTTCCCATGAATCTGCTCTGCTATTTAGAGCAATGAAATAGATAATGGATATTGACTTGAGTTTTTTTTAAATGTGCACACATATTGTATGTGTTCAGTATGTGTAAATGGACACAAAGAAGTAGAAATGTTACTGACATGTACAGCAGCAACCTGTGGATAACTCACCACATCTTTTATGCATGTTTAGTGAAAGAAAGATCAAACACAGGCCCCGGACAAAAGCTGCTGTCAGCTAAAAGACTTCCCAGTACAGACCACACCGAGCTCCGAGGTTCCCACAAACCTGGCCCACGCAGAACAGCAAGTGAAAGGTACGCTTTCGGTCCATTTGATTTTGTCTCATGTGTGTCTCATTTCGACTGAAGTGACAGTACAACATGACACTCAACCTCATATAAACCCTTATTTTCTTTTACTCTACACTGTATATTTGTCATAGTTAAATCCAGCCTCTTGTTGAGCTACATTCCCACTGAACCTTATAACTGTCATTACCATTACGTCAGATTTTACACCTTCACAGTGCAGATAGGGGTTAAAGCTCTGATTTTTTTTTTGTGTCGACCTCATCAGTTGTGTGTCAGCATGAGGGGCATAACTCGTGAGGCATGAGGTCAGGGGCTATCGTTACCTATCGATTGGGTGGGGCAGCTAGGGCTATAGAGGTGGAACAGACCATAAAACACTTTTACAGGAAATCTTGGCTATTGCCCACAGCACAGCCTCTCACAAGCCAAGTTAACATGCAGTGTTTGTTAGTTGTTGCTGACAAAGAGAGATCCCAAGAGATCAGACAGTGGTCAAGTTATGATTAAAGAAGATTTCTGCTTCTTGGCTAGATTTAGGTCAGTGTTTTTTTTTGGTTTGTTTGTTTAAGTACTATTGCAATAAACAGGGATTGGGATAAAAATCGCACATGTAGTCGAGTCAGAAGTACACTAACCACATGTGGAAATACGCAGCATAACAGATTAATATGATCAGTTGGGTGAGATATAAAGATAGTAGAGAATAGACATCCACTAGGTTCTTTTCCTCCAATAAGCTGGAGCTTTACAGCTCCAAATGGCTCTGTATTAGATTTGGGTGCCCATCTGGGCAAGGCTGGCAGCAGCATGTGTTGTGACTGCAGTGCACTGGCCAGGCCTAAGACAGGGATGAGGTCATGTCTCAGAGAATGCAGTATCACACAAAGAGGCCTTATTATCAGGCTCTTAATCCTATCATACAGAGCCAAAGCCCCCTCGCTGACATTCACTGCAACATGGCTCAGCCAGCACATGCTGCTGTATATGCTCTCTGTGCCAGCTTATACCAAAGACTAAATCTCCATCACAGTGAAAGTTTATTATATACAATCACAATATACTAATGCTAATGTCGTAAAGCAATATCTTCATGTGATGCTATAATGGAGTAAAAAGTACATTTTTACAATACCTATTTTCTGTCTCACATCTGTCAGCAAGGCCCTGAAAAGCTTATTTGAGTTGAAAGAAAAATTCCTCAGAGTCAGCTTTTTATATTAATGTCACTGCAGAAGCTTCAGACAGTAGTGATAACATAATAAAGCTGATTTTTGACAGGGATGGTTACACCGCTCCATATTGTCAAATTTATTTGTGTGAGATTCATGAAGTACATCTTGCAGCTATAGAGGTGGTTAGAAAGATTCAATATGCAGCTTGTGTTTATCACTTTTTATAAAAAAAAAATTCTCAGCTGGTGACATAATTGTTAGTCATAAGAACAAAACCTATCACACAGTAGAGTTTGTTGTTTTGTTTTGTAGCACTGAGATATTCTCTTTGTGTATAAGTACAGTGTAGACCTGATGGCGATATATAGCAACTAACATGCAACAGTGAAATGAAGAGGGCAAGCCACAACGGATAGCATAGCATGACACAGGGCGTGTTTTAAAGCACTTTAAGGTTACTGCACAGAGGCGGTACGCCTGTCACAGTGACAAAGCATGAACAGCTTTAACCAGACTGCCCACAAAGCTAAGATCTAAGTTCCTGTCTGTTGGGCATTGCAGAATAGCACACACACACACACAAGCACAGACACAAAGATTCACTAGAGAAGTTGCTACTGAGTACGTTTTAAACTTACTCAGTAGCACGCAAACAGAAATGTACACATACATTTACATTAGTGCAAATGTGCATACGCAGACACACACATTACAGATAACAGCACATGCACAAGTCTCAACCTCTGCTGCAACAGGGACACCTAGTGGTACTAGATAAAAAGAAAAAAATTGCTTACTGACAGAACGTTAAATCGGCTACTTTTCATGGAGATAAATTAGTAGACACAAAAATTTCTCCTTTGAGTTTTCTCTAACTTTTAGTTAATTTAATTGAAATGTTTATTGAAACGAACCACCACTTCTAATCAAATTTTGTGTTTAGTCATGTATAATTCCTCTGCAAAATCTAATGTAACCAGGCCCTTTGTGTTTTGTGTTTCTTTGCACCAACAGCAGAATAATGCAGCTTGATGTTGACTCAGGACTTAGACCCACAGAGTGCAGAGGAGGACGGATAACAGGTTTGTCCAGATAAACATTTACATTTAGTCATTTGGCAGATGGTTTTAGCTAAAGCTACTACAGGTCAGAAGGGATCAAACTGTCAACCCTACAATTGTTGGTCAACCCCATCTACTTCCTGAGCCACCTCACAGCAGTTTACTACAAATGTATGCATATATAACACAAATTATAGATTTTGTACAGCATGTACTGAAAATATGGGAAAGACAACACATAAAGTTTTTTAACATGTTTGTGTAACATGTTTTAAGCTGATGCAGAAGCAACATATTACATTTCTCAGTTTCAGTATTTGTAATATTTTCTATGAATACAGATATAGGTATTTTAAATGACTTGCACATCATTGCATTCTGTTTTTATTTGCATTTTACACAACATCGCAACGTAATGTAAAATGGGAGTTGCAAATTTGTGTAACACACAAATCCACACAGTGCTAGTACTTATTTACTAAGACTTACTTAAAGCTAAATCAATATGAAGGTGTCTAAATATGATGTATATCACAATATACAGCATTTAGATACAATAATGTGTGCACACCTCTCACTGTGTTTGTCACACTTTGATTGGGGTGTTGTTGCTAAGGGCTTAATTTCCACCATGGGAGGCAGCCAGCCAATAGCTGAGAGAGCTGTTGGTTTGGGCAACCACAGTTTCCTGCATCACACCAAGCAAAGGGGGTATGCAAATGTTCAGCAAAAAAGGTACATGATGTGTAAGTGATTGCAGACACTTGCGTGCACAAACATACATGCACATGCTTCATCACACATGCCCACACACAGACTATTTCACATGAACACAAAAAGAAATTAGAGGAAGTGTGGCTGTGGAAGGTGACCTTTCATTGTGGCATCAAACTTCCTGCCGTTTTATTTTAAGACAATGAACTTGTGAACCATGTTTGCTACTGATGTTCACTGCCTGCATTTGGAGGTGGAAATTTGCTAAATTAAATTCTCTGTGCACATTGCAGAGCTGGGGAATGGAGACAGCACCTCAGGCACACAGGAGGATGCAGAGTCATTGTTGTGGAATAATACGGTGGCTCCTCTTCTCCAACAGCTAGAAACTGTGGCTGCAGGTAGTGTGACCAGTCCAATAAGGAAGCTTGCTTCCAATAAAGTAGAAACACATGATATGCATCAGTTGTGACCAATTAATTTGAGGATTGAGAATTGTCTCAACAGCAAAGCTCAAATTTTTTGTAATTGTAGATCATTTTTATTATAGATATGTTTTTCTTCTGAGTTTCTCAGTTATGTTTAGTATAGTAGATAAATAGATAGTAGATTGTCATGTATAAAGTCAAAATGAAAGACCACTGTCATTTCAACCACTGAAGAAAGGCAAACACAAAAGTGTTATTTTTGGCATCCATACAGAATCATCTTCGTCTGAAACTGCAGTCTGGCAGCCATGAAATTAAATCTATGGCTGTAAATATTTTAACACTCTACAAATTTAATGGAAAATTAATTTGAAAGATAAATCTTAAATATTTATGGTACCAAGTTCCTTCTGGCTCATGCATAAAACACCTTTCAGAATCAGTGGGAAATTGAGTGTTGAGAGAAAGGCTATGGCCAAACCCTGTTATTTATGCAGGGAAGACATTTATTTTATCTCAGAAACATGGAAGAGGCTCCCGGTTCTTTTCCTCGCCATCAAAATCGTAGCTGTCTGTTGCTAAATTGTTTCTCTTCATTTGAGCATAGCAAGTCAAAGCTGCTTTGTGGAAAAGAGAAAGGAATGTTATTTTACTGCTGTCCAGTTTATTATTGATGTTGATGATTTAACCTCAAGTTCCTCATGCAAATAATAAACGTACACCATGCCGTAGAGCCCAAGTATATTACACATTAATACCACAATATACATAAAACATCACTTATCTGCATTTATACGGACACACACTTGCCAAAACACACAAGTGAGTGTTTTCATTTTGGGATGTTTGCTTTCTCCGTGAATGTTTGACATGTTGCCCTAACTTGACATCATTATTTACAATATCTGCTTTCCTGCGATGCCAGGCAGCTCTGAGGATTTGGTGGACCGTCTGTGTGATTTGTGTGACAGCCTCCACGGAACCTTGGCTAAAGCGGACATGCTCGGTCGACGCTGTAAGAGGAGGTCAGGGATACTTCGGACTCTGTTCCGCCTCATAGACGTCAACTCTCCCCGTCTCAACCTGCACATTGCCAAGCTCTGCCTTGCTGTGAGTTGTTTGCATGTGTGTGGGCCTCAGCGTGTCTGCAGCTAAGTTTTTATCACAAACACATGCAAGACACACTCCAGAAAAAAGTTTTTTTATATTAATTTTTCAGCTGTGTGCCAGTGGAAACAACCTGCTCAACATCTGTAAACTCATCTTCCAAATCAGCCGCAGTGAAAGTAACGACATCCTCTTCCAGAACAACTCTATCATAGGTCAGGATGATCTAGTTCAGTGGTTTTCTTGTCTCCGTGAAGTCATATATTCTTAAATATAGTTTCCTATATTTGAGAACTATATATGTCTGATTCTGTTTGCTCTTGTCACAATGGATGTTGTTTTTCTAGATTCGTTACTGGCCGTGCTAAGCAGTGAGGATGTGTCTACATCTGGAGAAGCTCTGTTGTACTGTGTTGGCACTCTGAAATTTCTGTCAGGAAACAATGCAATCCTCAGACTCCTCCTGGACAAGAACTGTATTGGTGTGGCTCAGAAACTGATCCAGAGGGCTCATACAGTGGAAGAGACCCACTTCCCTATAGCAGGACACATACTTGTACAGGTGTGCCAGATGTAACAGTAATGAGAAGCTTTGTGTAAAGCGTGTTATGGATACTTGTGAACCATATAGCTTCACCAATGTGACTACTTGAGTGAAACTTATTGTCATAAAACATTTAAAAATCTTAAAAGTTGTTGGCTGTAGATTTTCCTACTTTTAGACAACTATGTTTTTGTTTATGTCTGGTATATAAGTTGGTCTAAGAGCACTGTGTACTTTACTGGCCAGGACATTTTAGAACACACCCTGCTCTGCTTCTTCGAAAATGAGTACTGCTAACCGCATAAGCTGGTCCAAGCAAACCTCTTGTGCCAAAGCTCCATTTGATATCAAACACAACTCATTATGCTGTTAGAGGAGGGAAATAAGCAGAGCACAACTTTCCAGAACTTTTGAGTGCTGCGGTGTGTTGGAAATTACTGCTTCCCTCTTGCGTTAAAATGATTTATGTCTATGCTGAATTGCTTCCGGTTACTCTGCTGCATGGCATCTTGTATAGGCCATATTTTATTTATTCAGTACATATTGTATAGAAGTAGCAGTACACCAATGACATGCAATATAGGCTTAAACACACTGAAAGTCATATGTGCTGACTTCTTTTTCCTAACACACCTTGTGACCTCTCTCTGTCTCCCTTTAACCTATAGCTGACAGCAACCCTGAGGAACCTCGCTGACCACCCTGATTCCCGTCCACTCTTTGTGTCCTTTTCTATACTCTCAGAGCTCTGTGTGGTTCTGCGTCATCACTGCGAAGACCAGGACATCTGCACCAACATTTCCAGAATATACAGGTATCACACATCTTTGTGGTTATAATAATGTAACTTGATATCTCTCCAACCTTGTGGTTGGAGTCGGAAGTGACGCGTCTTATTTTTTCTTCCTGCTCCTCGCCTCAGCTCACTAATGTAAACCCTTGTAACCTGTCATGAGTTGAATCAAAACAGGTCATCATTCATTCCACTTCACTTCGCCATCTGTCCTCTGTTTGTCCTTCTTTCTCCAGCAATCACCATCTACAGTAATTCTGCTCTATTATTTTATTCTCTTTTGTGATGTCTCTGTATGTTGAGTAAGTTAAGCCTCAAAAACAAAGAATCTTCAGAGAGATACATGCTTGTCACAGTACAAAGAGTTATCAAAATAATCTACCATAGTGGAACTATGGTTTATACTGCTATACTTTACAGTTAAAATATATTGAGGAAACTGAAGTAAACACAGAGCTTAACCACATGGTCACATGACTTCACTTCACCCAATTTATGTTACTGAAGGATAGTTACTTAGGATACTGCATGCTAAATGTTGTGCCACCTAGGTAACAGTAATGCACATTATACTCTGATCAGAGGGTAATGACACTATTATGAGACCCCATCTTCACTTTTTAAATTCTCCAACCTTTTACCCAAAACACATTAGATACCTATAGTGCTTTAGTTTGTAATGAAATGTGCATTCTCAATTAAAAATATATATTACATTGTAATTTTACTAGTTATCAATGTTGATAAATCTAGCACTATTAATAACAGAAAATATACGGTGCATTAGTATTAGTATTAGTATTGACACTCCCTTCACTATTTAAAGTTTTGGTATGTTGCAGTCTAATACTACCTCATTAATCTACACTCAGAGTCTTTCAGGTGCTTTTTTGCAAACATATAGCTGAGATAGTTGGAGATCTGAAGTGATGGTAGTCCTTCTGGAACTTTATCTCATCAACACGGGATCTCTTGAGCTCAGTCAGAGTGACCATCGGGTTCTTGGTCACCTCTCTTACTAAGGCCCCTTTCCCCTTACACAATCGGCTCTTGGAAAAGCAAGGTTGCCTGCTTTTGCAAAGGCTCTGACTACTTATGCCTATGTATGCATATTCATACATTTGCAGACATTTCTAAAATTCTGTTTTTACTTTGTCATTAGGAGGTACTGAAAGTAAATTAAGGAGAATAAAAAAAATAACAATTGTAGTATTAGACTGAACAGCTCAGCCCAGTTCTAGATATTTAGATATTTCAGTGTAATAGTCAGTGGTATTTGTTGTCGTTTCTCTCTCACAGTAAACTCTCCTCTTACTCGGAGTGCCGCCACGCTTTGGCCCAGACCCCCGACTGCTACCAACTATTTTTAGACCTGCTGATCAAACACCACCAAAAACAGGTGAGTTCATGAGCTTTCGTTGTGTTCGTGTGGTCTTGAGCCTGTGTGTACTAGAGAGAAGCGAAGACAAGCTTTTCCAGTGTTCATGATGTAACTCCTGAGCATGTTTACCTTCACAGCAAGCTGTTTATGTACAAATCCAAGCACATTTACAGGACATTGTGTCCATTTGCAGTTGGCTTTGTGTGTGTGTTTTGACATTTAATCAGTCTAGGAGGGGCTGAGTAAGAGGAGGAGGAAGGGAGAAGAAAAATAACGTTGGTGAGCCTTCAGTAGAGTAGAGGTGATACAGAGGTGGAGGGGAGGAGGGGTAGATATGAGAAGAAGAAAAGAGAAGGATTTTGGCAATCCAACATGACTGACATGTGTTTTTAATCACACCAGGAATACGCACATGCCCACTCCTTCAGACACACACACACACACACACACACACACACACACACACACACACACACACACACACACACACACACACACACACATTACAGTGAGCACCTAGTCCTGGGACAATGTGTTCTGTCCTTATACTAATGTCACGGCACATTCATGGGACATGGGAGTAAGGAGTGTGGTCTTGCTCATCTGCCACTTCATATGTACTAATAAGAGTCAGGTCACAGGTTTTCTTGGTAAATGTGTCATAACTCTGAAAAGAAAGGGTGTAGTTATGGTCTAACACATTTACACTGCTCGAAAGCCTCTAGGGGAAATGACTGACACTGACAATAGTTCTACAGGACAGGGCAGGCTGAAGTTGCTGCAGGTGAAGCTGTTGTTGAGCTTCAGATAGTAAAAACACCATGTCATAGGACATAATCTTGAGAACTATGTGTTTTCTGGTCAGAAACAAAAGATGGTGGAAAGATCTTTTTTATTCAATATTCATAATAGTCCACTGCAAATATACCAGAGCCAAAAACTTTCAGTATGTTGACATAAAATAATTCATATAAAAGCTCATAATGTACTTATGTCATATACTATCTACAAACTATTTATTCATTGCACTAGGTTAAAATGTTTTGAGAAGAAAATTCTGTTCGAGTCTCTGCAGTAACTTTGGCTTAGGCAATTTGGACTAAAGGTGCAATAGAAAGGAAAAATCTAAAAAAATTTTGGTTGCTTTACATTAGTTCCTAAAAATAACTGACAGATTCACCACTATTCGCCCACAGGACCTTGTTGTGCGCCTTCTCTTCACTCTTGGGAACCTCACAGCCAAAAGCGATGAGGCTCGGCAGCAGCTCTTCCAGAGTAAAGGCTGCACGGAGACACTCCTTCAGTTTTACGACAGCTACCAGCGAAGAGACGTGTCACCACACAAACAGTCACAAAAAGGGGCCCCCTCGCCCAGCAAACCTCCCACTCCTCCTGTGAGCGTGCAGGACGATGTGCTGGTGAAGCTGGTTCGGGTGCTGGCGAACATGTGCATCCACCCGGCTGTAGGTCCAGCACTGGCAGCCAACACAACCTGCATTCAGCTTCTGATGGAGACTCTCGGTGAGCACAAAGCAGGATGAACTCATCTATATCATAGCCATATAACTTATATCCTTACATATAACTATAAGGCAAATTACAGTCAGTTGCACATATGCAGCTGTAATACTAGATTTGTCTTTTTCAAAGGAAGCAGTGTGTGAAAATTGGGGTTTCTGATCAGTTTAAAAATAGCTGTTTAGTGCATTGTAAGTACAGTAAGTATCTGCAAAGCACCCAACCACTTCCCTTGTGCTGGGAACAAGACATGACTTGGGTTGAAAACACACTCCTCATTTGTCTGTTCATTCCGACGCTCGCTTTCCTCTTACTGCGTTCTGTTCAATACGCACGCATCCTCTTTTGGTTTACCTGTTTTTTTTTGTGTGTAACAGAGCGACACGGTTCAGTGCGCGAGCAGGATGTTCTGTCACATCTCACAGCCGACTTGATTTGTGTTTTTGAAATTCTCCCATGTGGTTAGATAGTTTCAGGACAGGTTGAACTGATACACAGGTGGGTGTAATACTCTCGATTTTTCTGCTGCCTGCCTCCTACATATGTGTTATGGCAGTTCGGAGAGAAAAACAAATAAAGCAGAGTTGAGTAAATTATGTCAGTAAATTAAGTAACGAAGATGGAAACAAAATAAGCAATTGAAAAAGCAAATATGTAGATGTGTCAGCCAGAGGCCAAAAACTAAATCTCAGTGGAGAATAAAAAAGCAGACTCGGCTGATCGATGTGCTGTTTTGATCAACTTCATGACAGGCCACTCTGCTTTAGATTACAGAGCTTTGAAGACAGTGGAGGGGCACAACTAAGCGACATTTCCAGTCAGATCTAGAAAGAAAATTCACTGTGACACAGGCGCCAGTTGACAGTGCAACCACAATATCTGCGATTTATGACTGAGCACACGACATCTGCTGCTATATCAGGAACAGACTCGCTTCTAAGACACTGACAGTGTCATGCTCGGTTAGGCTGGGTCACATTGACCTTTGAATGCATCTCATGATCAAACCGACTATATCGTCTCAAAATTAACCACAGATAACAGCTACTTTTATGATAATGTCACAGCGTTGCATTATTGTGGCAGAGCTGTAATATGCAAAATGGCCAAAAACTGAGGGTGCTTACTCTATTTATCTGATTCAGATTGTTCTATTTGCTGCACTGCAGTTAACAATATGAAAAACAATCACTTTACACAATCCATGTTGCAGCTATTTCAAGGATTAATAATCTACCCTTACCTTATCTTCTGGCCCTCATCAACACAAAAGGAAGTGATGCTGTTACCCGGATTCATCTGGTTAGTCATTATCAGACAAATAGCAGTTTATTCTGAGCTATGGGTGGAAAAATGTTTGCAACGCATTAAAAAACTTTTATTTATAATTTCTAACATCACACTTAAACTAGTCAACAGAATAAAATTCACCTTACATAAATACTGATCAATCATCTTTGAAATATTTTTGTTAATTAAAGATTACTTCTACTCGTGATTGTTTTCTGTTTTTCTTTTGTGTGTGGGTGACACAGAGTTGAGGTCTGTTCAGGAGAGCGAAGAGCTGTTGGTGAATGTTGCCGCCACCATCAACAACTTGTCCTTTTACCAGGAGGACAGCTCTGCAATCAGACAGAGTCAACTCGCCATCGCAAAGTGTAAGTTTAACGGGGAGCGGTACGTTTTATTGCAGGACAGAAAAGAAAGATTTTGAGTGTATTTATGAAAACGGATGGTGTGCTCACTCTGTGTTTGCGATTTAGTGATGCTGAAGTTGGTGCTCAGCTCCAGCTTGGACGCCATCCTTGAGGCCACCCGTGTATATGGAAACCTGTCACAGTCCAAGGATGTGCGGGATGTTATTATGCAAAACAGAGGTATATGATGGACACAAACACTATCAGACAAACAAATACCATTCAGATTTATAGTATGTCATATTTTGTGTACTGTATGTCATTATTGCGAGAAAGTTGTCAACAGGTTCCCATGTTAGACTCGAAAGGAAAGTTACCATGCGTTTAAAAACCTAATAATATACAGACATAAATGGAAAAGAAGGCTCATGTAAAGATGTAAAAATCTGATCATCTGACTGTACAGAAAGCTGTGTACTTAGACATATATTACCTTGTACAGTACACACCTCTTTGTACTGTTGTGTCATGTTCAGGCCGCAGTTATCTGCAAGGCCAGCTACAGTCAGCATAAACATACTCTGGTGATAACAGCTCCTCTTATCTTTGCCCTGCTTTGTCCTCATCCACTCCCTTACCCCGTCATCTTTCTCCATTCTCTCTGTGTCAGTGTACCGGTTTGTGGTGACGCTGCTTGACTCAAAAAGCACCGAGATGTGTTTTTCAGCTTGCGGGGTCCTGACCAACTTGGCTCTGGACCCTCCCAACAGGATCAGTCTCTCGCTAGAGGGGGCTCCTGCAAAGTAAGCACAAATGAGTAGGAGTCTTTTCATATGTGTGCGTGCATATAAATGTATACTCAAAACCAAAACCTCCAAAGTTCACTAACTAACATGTTTGTTTAATCCAAAGTGCAAAAGCAAATTATGTGGTTTTATGGGGTGGTATGTGCCAGGCTAGCTGCTCTTTGTGCTAAGCTAAGCAAGTACTGATGTACCTCTGATTTTAGCAAGAAAACTGTTAGGTGTATTTCCCAAAATGCTAAACCGTCCCTTTAACTGCAAACTGGGCAGAAGCTTTCAGATTTTTTGGCAGAAGGAGCATCTGATTCGCAACATTCATTAAACTGAGCTTTGTGAAAAGTATTGTCTTCATTTTGACAAACAGCTCCACTGACATGATCAGGATGCTACTAATCGTCTCAGCCTCTGTGTTATTTGTTCGCAGTAGTTGTATTATGGTATCATTAATGTTTTGTCAGTTTAGGTTAATTTTTACATTTTTTTAGACATGGGAACCTAAAGTGAACCAGACTCTATAATTATCTGTATCTGTATTGCAAGCTTCTCACTAAAAGTGAGCATTTAAGTTCTTTTGTTCCCTTTACACACACACACACACACACACACACATACAGAGTCCTCTGTCAGACGCAGGGCTGATGAAGTAGAGCTAATGTCCACAATCCTGCTGGTTATGTGAATCCTACTCCCTTGAGTCATATGATGTGTGTGTGATCAGGCTGGTGGACTGTCTGAGAGACTTCGGATCAGGCGATTGGCAGTTGGCGGGGCAGGTTTGTCAGGCCTTATGGAATATGATCGGCGGAGGATCAGAGAAGCTGCTGGACACACAGGAGAAAGAGTCGCTGCTGGAAATCCTCTCTACATACTTAGGTTGGTGTTATTACCAAGCCTTACACAACAAGGGAGGGAGACGTGCTGGAGAGAACAGGCTCTGATGCACACTGTTGTCCCTCGAGGGGAAAGGGAGGGACACGGATATTCACAGTATGATGAACATAATACCCCCACATGTGGGGGAGTGAACATAAAACATGTCACTGTAAATATTAATAATAAACCTGAAACTTCACACTCGCCCTCTCATCATCTGTCCAATATTTGTCCCTTTAATCCATAGATGAAGAGGAGGCCCTGAAGTGGATAGAGAATGAAGATATGCGGGACTTTCACAAGGCATGCTGGGAGTTAGAGTTCCTACCTGTAGCTCAAAAACTGATGAAGACGCTGCAGCTTCTGAACCTGACAGTCTGACATGATGGGACATGAAGTGAAGAGAAACCTTAGGGGTTTTTAACATGCAGAGTATATATTATAAATCTCAAAACACTCCCCTGCAGTGGGTTTTTAAGGTGGCTAAAAAGTTTTAGAGTTTCCTTTTTTTTGAATTCATGTGACTCGTTGCTGATTCAGTTGATAATAATTTTTTTTCAAAACTTAAAAACTAAAACACAACGGCAACATCTACTTCTCTGTTGTCTATCCATATCCTCATATCCTATAGAAAATGTATATATATACATGGGTGTGAAAATGACTAGATGTTTTCTTTGCAATGACATAGATACATATTTTCATTTCTGTCTGTTTTTTATTTCTAATTATTTTATTTGGTCCCTTTTTTCTTAGTTTGTTTAATCTTTAATGCACTTTATTTTTCATTCAAAGGAAGCTTGTTAAAGCCTTAATTTCTGGGCATCTTTACATGTACAGGGATTATTTAATGCAAGCTATTTGCACATTTATGTAACAGGCTTGATCTGTTTAGTTAGTCCACTGTATTGTAAAGATAGTTGGTAAAAGTCTGTTATTTCTTGGAAAGAACCATGTGCAGGTAATATAAGGTTAAATAGAGACAAACGCCTACTTTATTTAGTACAATTAGTTGTTTTGAGTCATCGACTTCCAGCTGAATTTTCATTTGAGAAATTGCTCAATTTAAACCCTAGAGAATATTTATTGCTTATTCATTGAATATTGCAAACTCATTTGTGGACACATTTCACACTTTGCATCTTCAGCCAGAAAATGTATTAGAAGATTGTTTGAAAATAAATTTGACTTTGTAGACCCGTAAAATAACGCATTAAATGGTCTGCACTTTTCTACCTTATTGGTACTCAAAGATTTTTTCCACTGCACCTCCTGAGCCACAGGAGTACGTTATCAGGTTGTTTTAATGTAATTTACCTCACAAACAATTATTTTATTGTCATTCTATAGAGATATTGGAACTTGTAGGTAAAAAAAAGGAAGAAAAAAGTCGTTTTGCTTCTGAAAGCCTTTATTCCTATACAGATATGGGGCCAGGCAGTGCTTACAAGTTACACCAAGTAGCCTAAAGTACAGCATTTCAAAAATCACATCATTGTTACATTGAAACAAATAAGAAACGGCACTTAATGTAAAAACCCCCCAGTGTCTGTTTCCCCAGATTTCACACAATAGTGATCTTGTTGACAACCACAAGACAAGCTGATGTTTTGAAACCCCTCACACTACATTGGTGTGAGCTAACAAACATTGTTCTCTACATAGAATATCTCAGGTTGATATGAAAGACAACTGGTTGGCTGATATTAACGTAGCTCGAAAATGTTTCCTATGCCGTTAACTGTATCATCAGGAAAAGCCACTGATATCTGAAGGCAGTTTGGTCACTGGGTTTCTGCTGGTGATTGAGCATTGACACACAGGCCTCTGGCCTCGATGGGAAACACCCTAAAGTTCAGACACACTACCAGCATCATAAGAACAGTGAAGCATGTTTCCCAGTTAGGTGTGACGTGGAAGCAAATAGGAAAAAGAGGTAAGGTGTCGTACAAAAAGTTCCCTCATCTCAAACTCAAAAGCTGGTCAGCGACAAAGGGAAATGTCGACCTCGATCGCACCACAGAAGCAGGGACCATTATCTGGTTCCCAGTGATTCATACAGTTCTCAAGCTTATACAGTAAAATAAAATTCACAACAGTCCGTGGACCGCACAGATGACAAACTGAACTCTTCCTCTGCATTCAGCTTACTGTTAATGAAGTCAGCTTTATTGTCAAAATGTACTTTGGAAATAAAAGGTTAGAATAACCATGTATTTTCATGAGCGATCTTTTGCATAACAGCAGTAAAATTATCATGGTTCTTTTCATTTCCTGTACTTGTGCAACTGAACAGTGGAAGTTCGCTGATGGTGACACTGGCTGTGCTATAACTGAGTCCTGAATTGTGTCGGCATCTCCCACTTCTAATACAATCTCTCGATGAATAATGATATTAATCGGTTTAGGAGAAAACTGGAAATGATACACAATTCAATAACATAGTTTATTTTTTTTCCAACTTTTTTCCATATAGTTTCATATAAAAACATGTCAGTAACTGACATCAGTCAGAAGTTTGAAAAAGAAAAAAAATCTCCACTTCCTTTCAAACCACTTTCAAATGTACCATCATCGCCTTTCTCCTCATCAAGACAGCACTCGTTCATCTGTCTGATTCTCTCAATCCAACTTCAGAAGAATGCACTACTTTAATGGATTTAGTAAACAAAAAAACAAAACAGCAGAGCTTTCATGTCTGTAAAAAAAAAAAAAAGCTGCTTTGCACTGGTTAGACTTCCCCCGGAGAGGAAATAAGCACAGCTACAACCTTTTGCGTTCAACAGCTATTGACCGAAGTCGGCCTTGTGCGGACCAGCCGTGTCCCCGAGCAATGGGAACACAGCTGCCCGGAAAGAGTCCCTGCTCGCCAAAGAGCACTTCTTATATGTTTTATAGAGAAAAACAGAAGAGGTATTCATTTACTGGTAAATTCACAATCCAAAGCCTTGAAAGTGTTAGGGCAACCAGGCGGCTGGGATAAGCGGAAGACAGATAAGGTGTGGTTAGGGGCAACCGGAAGCAAATCCCTCCTGAAAAACCTGGTTTCTAACTTTCTTTTTGATTATCTTTTCTATTTCTTCACCCCAACTATCAGAAAAATAAAAGACATTATCATCAACAGATGATGAACAGTTATCTCACAATAACAGAGACAGCTACAGCAGAAGCAAGAAGTCTTTCCTTCAAAGTGCCTTGCTTGATTTTTGATTTATTTCTAGAAACCTTTTATCGCCATTATTTCTGTGAAACGCATTCAACATTCAAACCCCAGTCATCAACAACACAGAACTCATCCATACACACACAGTCAAAATCAAAAAAGGGCTCAGACAGTGTTCTTTGAGTTTCTTTCCAACACCTGTATGGTTTTCACACACTCCTTGGAATAGCTTACATTGACATTTGGAGATTTCAGGATGGGGGTAGAGGAAAAGATGAGGGGAGGAGGGGGGGGTAATGCAATGGATTTCTGATGGATAGGGGCTTAGAGGATATCGTGGGGATGGGAGGGGGATTGGGGTGATCTGGGGATCAATATGACCCAGCTGAATACAACATGGGAGCAGCAGCATCAGCACGTATGAACACTGTGCTGGATAGTTCAGGCACGCGTAAAATCAGCATCACCCAAATGCTTCCATTTTTAAAAGAGCAACCACATGGACAACAACATCCACTTCTCTTACAATACAAAATAAACTAAAAAGATATTAAAGAAACTAAACAAATAAAACAGTGACAACAGAATCAAAGTGCAGACCCTTTGTGGCTGCACAGCTTTCTAGGGATTTAGTTTGGGTCTTCACTGTCTAGCAGGAGACAGAGGAGGTTGGCAACGAACGTGCTGCAAGCTGGAATACTGTCAGCGCTCAAGGCCCAGCACAAACGTCCCAGCTGAGCACACGTTTGCTGCAGGATGCCCTCTCTTGGTCGGGTTTGGCACTGCAGGCAACACGAACTGTGTTTGTGTATCCACTTGTAGTTTGAGATGTCTTTTCTTGAGCAGTTCGATTTTTTTTTCTTCCTTTTTCTTGCTTTCCATTTGTTCTGATCCACTTCTAAACATACATCCAACAAGCACCGTCACAACCCAGGGCTCTCGTCCACATTTCTTTTTTGTAAAATTATGATTAGATTTTCTTTTTTTTCTTTTAATGTCCCATAAAGAGCAACAACAATGACAGTAAAAAGACAACGATAAAATCGCCAAAAGCACTTCATGTCATGTAGCGGGTGATCGCTCTCAGAGCGTATAACAGTTCTGCTTGCATTCGCGCTTCCATAAGAAGCAGATTAACGTGGACCTGCAGGAGACATAAAGAGATACGAGAGAGATTTAGAGAACTGTGCTAAAATATCTGCATCAAATAGACCAAGGGAGGAGATTCAGAATATTTATCTCACCTTCTCCGAGTGCTGAAACTGCCTCCAGAAACTCTCATACATTCGTTTGGTGGTCTTCTCAGGACTACACACCATGGTCTTAATATAGATCTTAAAGCTGCGGTCCAGAAGCTGGTTTATCTCCCCGTAATCATAGTCATCATACCTGGGGACACAAAAAAACACAATGTTAGCAAACAAGAGACAACAACAGCTGACTGAGCATAACATCAACATAAAAGTTATATCACACAACAACAAGAAAACACTGCCTCAGCAGCACTGTCCAGCGACTGACCTGATACCGAACATGCAGTGGATGTAGTTCCAGATGGCCCTGCGCAGCATGCTGGTGTCCACATCCTTGTGTGTTGCCATGGTGTTGTAGGTCAGATTGTAAGCCATCTGGAACTTCTCATCAAGCATCTGACCGACATCAGGATACAGTCGGTTGACCAGAGAGAAGCCATGATCCTCCCAGCTGTAATCCTGGAGAAGGAGACACAATTATTGAGTAACAGTCACATAAATCACAGCCTTAGCCTCTATATTCAGACTCAATTTGATTTTTACCTGTGCTCTGAATGTGGGCACATGCTCTCCCCTCCTGGAGAAGTCCTTGTAGCCGTAGCTGGGGTCCTCAAAGTGTCGAGATATATCTCTGGATGGCACACACTCCTCGTCCTCCGCCGTGACCACTAACATGCTCTCCGTCTTCTCCCTCTCGAAACGAGTTGCCATCTCCTCCTGGCTGGCCTCCTCGTCATCACGGCACTCCTGCAGCTGCTTCATGCGCTCCATCAGCACCTCCACCTCACCACACATCTCCTGCAGACACACAGATCAACATTTGTGGTTAGGAAGAGGCGTTGTCCCAGAAGAACAAATCCCAGTTTTGAGGGGAACTTTGAGCCATTTTCACTCGTCTTAAATTGTAGTTTAGCTTTCATTTGTCTCTCTCTGCGCACACACGCACACCCACCCACACCATCCTTTACCACTCACCTGGTTGCCAAACACATCGTCATGGTGATTAGCATGACCATTGCCGTTAGCAATGTCACACACACACAACTGGCTAAGCGATGGGGGTCTGAATGTGTGTCCACCGTCGCAGTGGATCTCGGGCGTGATGCCGCAGCCAAATGTGAACGAGGCGAGGGAGTGGTAGTGTGTGAGAAGGACCACCGCGTGGATTAGCTCTGCCAGGGACCAGCTGTGTTCTTCAGTCTTCAGAAGGCGCTGGAAATAATAAAGGAAAAAAATTAGCGATGCTAAGTGGAGCCAAATAATGACTTCAATATCACTGACCTTTGGGAAGTCGGAAAACATGTTTTGACTCTTGAAATCCAATTTAGTGTCTCGTTATTTTCCAGTCCCACCCCCATCACCCTCTATCTATTCCCCCCAACTCGCTGACACCTCTGCTATAACAGTGAAATCCATCCAAATTACACAGCTGCAGCTATATTCTATCCTCCACACATGATCTCAGCTGGTTACATAAAGACTCATGTGCACATCCACCCTCCAGACCATGCCCGTCACCTCACCTCAATGTGCTCCTTTGTGAGAAGCCATGGTCGGTGGGCCAAAATTTTGTTGAGCTCTCCGAGCTGCTGCAATTTCTGTGGTGCTTCATTCAGGCCGTTCAACCACTTCAGATCTCCCCCGACCTGGAGGAAGTCGTTCACGTGCAGGTTGACCAAGTAGGAACACTGATGTCTAGCTGCCGCCTGCAGGATCACAGAGAAAGAGAGAGGTGATGATCAAAAACGTGACTACTTGACATGATAAAAATACAGTTAAAAAAAGAGGTCGATTTAAGAGTCGGAATAGGATCATACCATGATGCCGATGTAGTGTCGATAGTGCAAAGGTAGGGGTCCATCCATCTGCAGCAGGTAGTGCTGCGTCCGGAGAAAACTCTCCAGGTACTGCGGGTGAAATCCCATTACCAGAGAAATGTTGTCGATGCGACCGAGGGCTGCAAACGCATCCTCAAATATTGACTGTGTCCTGGTGTCCACTTTACTGACTTGAAGAATCTAAAAGAAAAAAAATTGACAATATTAAAGCAACAAAATGTTGGTGTGTCGTAAGCCCTCACGCTGACCAGTAAATAAATAAACTTAATATTTATGACATGACTAAAGACTTCTAAGTAGGATTACAGATGAACTCATACCTCTTTTTCAGGGATAAATCTGCTTGGTCCGTTACCTAGGGGTCTTGGGATCCTTATTCCCAAGTCCTACAAGGCAAAGAAAAGGAGAAAAACATGCACTTTAAAGACCACAGGTAAGCAGAGGACCTTATAGCTCCGTTTGTCTGCAATCATCACTTCCCTATTTCTACTGTAGCCCCTCTGCCACTTTATTACCCCAGTGACAAGTGAAAAATCTAAATGGCTTTGTTTGTCTACAAACAGCAAACCTGGACAAACTAAACCAGTGTAAAAGACGATTACAGCTATAGTCGATTTAATTGTTTCTATTTGGAGTCGAACAGTAAATTGGTGCATTAAAACACACTTAAAATCGTGACACTGCAGAATTAATGAGACACCCGAACATGCAGACAGACAGTTGTAGTGTCTACATAAGAGATATTAACTATTACAAGGCCTCTGTTATGTCCTGTAACTTTCCGCTGCTTGTCGAGACATGTCTACTAGTGGACACTGTCCCGCAGCGCACAATGAAGCAGGTGAAGAGGATGAATGAATGACCACAAAATGTATATTAATGACGAATGACAATGTGTTAAAAGCAATATTTTAAAAATGTAATGTACACGTCTACTTATTTCAGACTGAATACCATTAAAAAGCTGATTTTTTTTTCTTTTTTTGCCCGATGACCACCAACTCTTCTGTGTCGTAAACAAGTCTGGACAAAAGACCTCTCCGTAGTTTGTCCGAGCAAAACGTCAAGAAACACTTTAAGTCCCAACGTCAGACTGAAGCTTTTCAAACGGTGCATTTAAAAAAAGAGAGGAAAGACTGTTTATTCCCGACCCGTTTTCTTTCTCTTACCTTTTTGCTGAGCCGTTCACAATGGGAACATATCTTTAGCAAGCTTGTCACCGCAAAAGAATTATTTTCCACATTTTCTGTCGGTGCCACTGCGTGCCTCATGTCGTGTCCTGACCGCACTTCGATTATTTCAGGGGGTGTAAAAAATTTAAAAGGCTCTTCAGAATGGCTGTTTCCTCCTCTCTTTGTTCCTTGGGGCACTGGGTAAAGTGCTCAGTAGTCAGCTGTTGCAGCCCTACAGCAGAATACCGTCCTCTCTCCTTCATACATTCGGTAAATAAGTCGAGCCTCGTGTGATTGACGCGCTCCGCGGCCAATCAGGTGGCGAAAACAACCTCTCTTTAGCCAATGGCCGCGGGAGGACAACGCGGGGGCGGAGCTACGCGTGAGGAGGAGGAGGGGCTACAAAACGTGAGCAGAGAACAATCCCCCCTCAAAGAAAACATCACTTCTCTGCTTCTTTTGTTCTCTGCCGCTATTGATCATGATTGACTTTACAGTTACGCGGTGCACTCTGTATGCTAAACATTGACAGCAATCAATTTAAGGGGACTCAAATAGTTTTCTAGGAATAGCATACTACAGATAGTTTTCTGTGACGCTCCCAAGTATAGCCAGTGAAAAAGAAAAGGCATGTGTGTGTATGTTATCTGTGTAACGTGCATGCAAAGAAAACAACAACCCAAAACCAGCTCTAGCATGCAGGAGCAAGTTCCCCTACTGGCTTCTTGCCACATTGAAGGGGTGAGCGGAGCCCCTGCTCTGCTTGGTGAGCAGCAGCGGAATAAGGTAGAGGTCCTCTGTGCATAGATCAGCATCAGCATGGAGCGAGATGAAAAGCTTGTAGGACCTGCTGCTGCAACAACAACAGCCCTTCAGTTGGTGGTTTTTGCACCGCAGTCTATCTCACCGCAGATAATGTCATTCCTCCACCAATCAGCCAAGGCTGAAGGAGTCCTTTAAAAGCCAGGAGGAAGCAGAGATAAGGAAGGCCGCTGTTACAGTTTTGTTTATTCCAGCCTGACAATAACATGCTCACTGGGACAGTCCAACTGTTTTATCACACCGCTGTGGTCAATAATTACTCAGAATTTTATCGGATGAGGTGCACTGAAAACAACACTATACTGCAAAAGTTATATTACTGTGTAACACCCATATTTCAGTTTGCTGAACTGTTTTCGGGCCACAAATTGCACACTTTGTCTTTGACCTTCCTGGTATTCCTTGTTATTTTCATGTCAAAGCATATGCAAGTCAAGTATTGTTTCCTTTGCGGATTGCGAGCAACCACATTACAAAAGCATCTACATACTGCCCAGTATATGCACTCAGGAGCACACACACTTCTGTGTCATATTTCTGTGTGAGATTTCAAAATAAAGCTTCCCAAGGAAAATGGAAAAGCCTTTTCTTTTCGGAGACTTCACAAAATAGTGTGAAGCGATACCCAATAAAAAGCAGATAAACAAGTTAATTTGGAAGAGAAGAAGTCAATAAAAGGTAAGTCTGCCCCTCTGCACTTTGATCACAGGCCTGCCCAGTCAGACTGCAAGTCCCCAGGCTTTTGCTAGATAGCACAGTGTTCAGCAGGTTCATTGTGTGAATCAAGCCAACCACCCCACCACAACCCCTCTGTCCATGGACCATCTCCTGATGCCATAGGGTGGGGTGCGGGGCAGCGGTAAACATGTTCCCAGGGCTGGAGTCAGCACTCCCAGGGCTGCCAGGAGCCCCATGGCTCAGCAAAGCTGCAGAAGAGGCTGGTCAGCGTTAGGGCTTACGACACACCAAACCTTTTCACATAAAAGCGCTTAGGCTCGGGGGTCCAGTCTCGCGCTCAGGACCAAACACGATTGTCAGAGGACACACACTGACCAGTCTGTGGACGTTACTGTACTCACTGTGTATGTGTGTTTCTGGGATCAAACATATGCAGCCTCACAGACTGACTGAGCCCAGTTGGAAATAGTTCAAAAGTTGAAATTGCTATAGATGGTTTTCACTGTTGATTTATTCACAAACTTATAAATAAGTCAAATTAACACTTAACACAATGATTTGTCATCAAAACACATTATATCCATTAAATATGTCTGTGAAGATTCTCAGTCTATTAAAATGTACTACTCCAACCACACTAAGTGCATCGAACTCATCTGCACGCTTGAGCTAAATTTAATGTCTCTGACGTTAAGAAAACATGAAAACATGACATACTCCAGGTTTCAATATGTAATGCCTGTATTGCAACCAGTAAGACTTTGTGCACTCGGGTGCCTTCTGGTTCAGAACACAGTGTGACATAAAGAAACCACACTGCAGGTGTCTCGGGGAAGCCTGAAGACCTGCATCTTCAGTCATGTCAGTTTCATTTACATCGCATATAGTGAATTTGAATAATGCTGTTTTTCTAGTTGATGGAAAGATTAACTAAAGCTCAAGTGACACACTTCAAGAATTGTTTTCTGTGAGCGTGCCCCAATTAATGTGCATGTAAGAACTTATTAATTTAAACACACACAGGCCACACGGCAGATGAGAGGTAAACGGTATTAAGATGCTGGCAAAGATAAAACCAGTGTTGTTTCAGTTATGGGAAAGCCAATCAGTCACTATGCCACCCTAAAGAAGTGGCTATGTAAGTTTTTACAGTGTGTGTGTGTGTGTGTGTGTTGGAGGTGTACAGGGGTTAAGAAAACATTGGGAAGATTGGTTATGATGAAGGGAAAAGCTCCTGAAAACAACAGGAATCATCCCAGATTTGTTTTAACAGTGTGTATATCATCAGATGGTGGTTGAGTGGAGGAAAGCCTGAACAATGGACACATTTCCACTACTGTTACACTAAGGTTAATAAAAATATTCCCATAAAGTGCACTAGCCTGAAAGATTATACAGATTAGAAGTGTTTTACTGTACATATACTCTTACAAGAGGTTTTGGTGCTATAACATTTCATGCTGTGGATGACCATCGGCCTATGATGGCAGATCACATTAAGACCTCTTTTACCTCTTTTAACACTATATTTTAACATTTGTCAGGATCCTGTATTTGACTCTTGACACACACACACACACACACACACACACACACACACACACACACACACACACACACACACACACACACACACACACACGTAGAGGACCGGAGCGCACTGAGCAAATCACTAGTTGGCAGAAAAGTGGAAAAGATCCTGTAAGAGTGGTTTGACAGGTTTCACTGACGTTTTGGCTTCTCTTTCTGCAAAAACATGGATTACTTTTTCATTATTAGAACCCACTGTGTTCACCTTAAATCACAACAGGCTATCATGTTGAATGTCTGTGCTCCACAAAAGTGCAAAAAAGACGTTTTGCATGCCTGAGTGTGAGCACCACACACTCAAAAAAAAAAGTTATCTCACAGCTGACAGTATAACAAAAACAACTTGGCAAGTTCAATAAGTGGCTTTGGCGATGAGGAATTTAAGGTTAAGCCTAGTGAGGCACACCAGAATGAAAAATATGTGGTATTAAAGTTGATACTAAATCTGGAGCAGCCATTAGTAATTTTAAAGCAAAGTAGCTGTTTCATTAAGATCTGTCTACTATAAAGAATTAGTTCACTACAGTTTTATAAGTAAACAAGTATTGCAGCTACTTTCTGAAAAGCTCACAAAAAAGCAGTTGTCTCCCCTTTACGAGTGTGGAGCAAAATTAGGAACAGCCTTAAACCAATAAAGAGGATGATAAAAGTACAGATTAAAAAACAGAGAGAGAGGAAGTCATGCCAGGCGTAAAGTCTGCACATATGTCTCGGCACTGCGGCTGCTGTGTTTTCTCATGCAGTAAGATACAAGGGAACCGCAGAAAGTCAGAAAGTGTGGGGATGTTCAACAAGTGGCATAAGTCCACCAGACCAGTTCAAACCTGACCTATCAGTGCACAGAGGAGAGGAAGCAGAAAACTCTCGAGCACTGACATAAGCCTAGCAACAGGCTTCCACCAATCACAGGGCAGAACAACAGTTACAGGAACCAATCTTCTCAGCTCTCTCCCTCCGTCTCTCTCGCTTCTCTGTAAAAAAAAAGAAAAGAAAAGGAAAACAAGAAAAAAAAAAGTTCTGCCGAGGTAAGAAGTTCACTCAGCAGCCTAATCCGGTCTGTTACATAGAAAGTTATTCACTTTTCTGATCTTTTTTTCTCCAATTGTAATGTTTGTCTGTAAGCAACAACACACAACATGTTGTAATTTCACAGCAAATGCAAAAACCACGTTAATTAATTCAGAGGCTCACAACTCTCATCTGTGACAAACAACTAAAGAACTTTGTCCCCGTCAACAAATTACAACTACAGCAATGACTTTTTTATTTTAATGACAGCAGTTTTAAACCTTCTCACAGTCACAGAGTGAAAACTGCAGACTAAGAGAGTACCCCACCCACCGCCCACCCCACTCTTCAAACACAGCTCCGGGTTCAAGCCTGCACGTCTGTCACTGAGCTGACTGGATGGTTAACCCTTACCTGTCCAGCAGACCACAAGCTGTGCCACCACCTCTCTCTCTCATGTTTATGAGCACTAAACATCATCCAAAGCTGTGCTACATTATCAGGACCTGTTGATCATAAGCTTCAGACTTGATGTTGTTTAATTTTCACATTAAGTTTAATTTGATTTAAAAATATGAATACATATCAGACAAAGTCGACCCAGTGTGGGAATTAACTGGACTAGAGAAAACTTTTTGTGCTTCTTTGTGTAACTCTTGATCCATTTTCTTCTTTTTCTCTCCAGTCGCCTTGCTCTGATCTGTGTGTATTCTGGCAGTCTATCAGAGTGGAGCGGTCTCGCCAAGTGCCGGCTTTCCTGAGAGGAGAGGCGTGCCCCCCCAGACTGACAGATCTTGGACCAGCAGCACCAATACTGGGAGGAAGCAGTGCTCCCTGGATTTCACAAGTACACATTGAAGAGGAGAAATACCTTTCTTCTGTGAAATTGTAATGCTAGGTGTAAACAAGCACACACACAATTTTCCAAATAATCTATATATACTGTGCGTCACAATTCAGGGGAAAAGGCGATGGTCTGCAACCCTGGTGAGCATGTGAGGAAGAGTGAGTTCCCGGGGTTGTTATTATAGAGGGAGAGGGCAGCTGTCACAATACAACAGGCTCTGAGAGAAAAGATCCCATTGAAAAACAGAAAATACCAAAGCCTCCATTGCTATCTTTAGTCTGATATGACACAGCTACCAGAAATCAATGAAAAACTCTCCCATATTTGCTTAATCTGTCCTCTTTTGCCTCCATTTCTATAATAACAACCTCAGCTGTCCTTTGACTCCATCACAAAGTTTACCAATGGGAAACATAGGAGATAACACTGTGGGGCGAGTCCTGAGGTGCTGCCAAAGGTTCAAAAGATGAAACTCAGCCAGTGTTGCAGCCAGCATTTCAGATTCTGAACACATGCATGGTGAAATCTGGGGCGAGGTTATCTCTATCATTATCAAAAAACATGGGACTAACAAGCCTGATCAGCCCCAAAGAAAACAGCTCCTGTGGTGTGTCGATGCTGTGTCCTTCCTCGCATTCCTGACATTCACAGCTGCTTTTTTCTCTCTCTCTCTGACAAGACCTCGGCTCTGCTGACTGAGCAAAAGATGAGTCATGTCACTGGGAATCGAGCCAAAAAGTTGTTGATCATCTCCCTATAATTCTTAATGGCCATTGTAAACCTGGCACAAAGGAGTCTACCCTTCATCTGTTTCTGTGAGAATACATAAAGGTGATGATTCAGTCCCAGAAACACCAAGAAACAAGTTTCTAACAGCAGCTTTCAGGCAACCACACTCCACCTAGTAATCAAAATGTGAGCCACTAAATCAAAAGGCAATAAAAGCGTGATGAGTCGTTGAACCAAACAAACATTTATACCATTTTCATGTCTCTGTTCATAGAAAACAAAACTCAATAACCTTCTTTTATGCAACACAACAAGGAGATTGGACAGTGCTGAGAGCAGTGATCCAGTGTGGGATGCACTAGCTGAGGGATCAGAGAAAAACAGAGGCCAATAAAGTCTAATGTAATACGTCATAGAGGGTGCAGATTAGAAACTACAGCTCTTTGCATTAATCTATAGTTCTGTGACACCAGTTTCACTTCTACCCTTCTATGTTTCCACTATCTATTCTCTCAATCTCAAACCTTCACTGGGACATATTTTGATTGCAGAGTGGAAGAGGGGATGTGATACCAGTGAACTTTAAGGGGGAGGAAGTGATAGGAGTCTAAGAACCATTTTGGCAGTGTCCTATTACTTCATTAATAGGCAATGAGTCCTGGTACTGAACGGCAGAACAAAATGGCTGACAAGAACCTCAGTGAAGTGTGACAACACAGTGCCTGCCACATTAATATTTAATCCTTTATGAAATGTCACTGTGATTAGGTGGAAACTTGAGCACCTCTGTCTCTGTCATTTTCACCCCTTGTCACTAACAACGTCACTCAACAGTTCTAATATTCTTACAGATTTTTTTAAAGCTGCTCATTCTGTATAATTGTAAATAATTAAATCTGGCCTTTGACCCCCATGCTGCTGTAAAATTCCCTATAGTGACTTAAAGCTCTTTTACACTCTGTATAATGGAACTGACCCAATTTCCTATATCATATTTTAAATGAATGTTTGTACATGGTGTTGTAATTTCACTATTAAATAAGTCTTATTCTCCCTTATTTCTCCCTTATCCCACTTGCTAAAGCTGTGAGGTGCATAGCACAAACACAGTTTACAATGATAACCATGTCTTAACACTCAAAATACTTACGTATTTAAATAATAGGTCCTTGATTTCAGACACTACTTTCATTCATTACGGTGTGGGGTAAGCTGGTTAGCCACATGTTAATGACTGCGTCAGACCCAGACACAGTTTAATCTATTCTTTATACTTTGCATTTAATGAGTTTGTGGCACAAACTGGCAAAGTATCCCTTCAAGAAGAACCTTGTGCACACTTCAAAATGCAGATAAAAACAAAAGGTCGGCAGTTCTGTTTTGCTTTTCCTGTTATGTTGTTGAACTACAGCTGTTTTCAAACCTGCGCCACAATGCAAATACAAATGTCTGAATCAGCTTGACCGGATATTAAATGTATTTTACCTGCCAGCTCCATAGTACAAAGTCCATGTAATGTCCACTTTAGCCCATGTGTGAATAGAGCAGACCATTGTCTGGGGAACTCACAGATAGCGAGCAGGCATGATGGCAACTTTTGTGTGACTGGCCGAAACCAACATGCTGTAAACAAAACACTGCAATTAGGACTTTTTGCGTCATGCCATGCCTCTCATTCGCTCTATGAGGCACCACCACTCACACAAACCAAATAGAGTATTCCCATTAGCTGGGAATGCCTCGGACACAGTCTCCTGTTTTGTGCTACGTGTGTGACAGATCAGGAAGTAGCTGTTAACAAAGACTTAATTGCATAAAGCGTATCCCTTCCTCTTATGATGATGTTTTGTACATGTTTATATTCTATAGATATTTAAGTTTGTGTGAACTTAAGTTCAGGTAAAAAAGTAGGTCTCTTCAACATGTCCTGATGTGCAAGGATAAAACCCAGGTATTATATACAAACATGCATGTGCTGGTTTTCACAGCAGGCACCATCTGTTTAATTTTCTTTTCCACTTTGCTGGGTAAAGTCTGTTACCAGAAATAAACAGCATAATCCAGGAACAAAAAAAGGGTCAGTCAAAGGTCAGTGAGACAGGCCTGACTCACAATGTATCTACCCTTTAATAGACTTAAGTGTACAGATTATAGCTTTGGAGTCACACCCCTGTCCTTTTTCTGTTCATGTTTGTTCCTTTCAGATGGCCCATCCAGTCTTTTTTTAAGTTTTGTTTTTTAAGTTACAAAAATATACAGACTGAAGCCACCTGACTCAGTGGGTGCAAACACAGAGAAGACAAGTTCCAACATACCCAATCTCCCAACACATGCATGTTGTCCCGTTGAGACTATAACCACTGACTTCCTCAAATATGAAAACACAAACCACGACATTAGGTCATGAGTTTGTACTGTTCAAAACAACAGTAGAAAAATAAAATGCTGATCTAGGCACATTATTTTCTGGGGTGAAAATCTGCCTTTAAAAACCCACCGATAAAGCAAACAGCAAAACATGCTGAGTCATTCACTTCTCACACTAAACAAAAATATGATTTAATTATAATAAGCATTAAAAACTATATTGATACATGATTAATCTAATCGCAATATCAGCCTGTGTGATTATATAACTTGAAAAATGTAACAAATAAATATGTACGTGTGAACATGACAACTTGTTCAATGCTTGTGTGCAGACAGCACAAATAATAGGAGTGAGACTTAAAACTATAGTAGGCATATAGCCTTAAGAGCTGAGCAAACAGGACCAGTGTTAAAAAAATAATAATCCTAAACATTAAGAAACATTAAGAAATACCAAGCTATAAAAATAGAATCCGAGTTGGATATTTCCTTTACAGCGGTATCTGTGATAGTGTTTTGGATCCGTCCTCGTCAGCCGTTTGGCACGCCCTTCCACCATGCTTGTTGTGTCTGCAGGCTCATGTGACATGCACATGTTATGGCGTGTATGCAAACACATCATCATGCAGCAATATTGTCATTGTCGGGATATAAAATATTCTCAGGGAGGAATTGTTATGATATATCATGGATGATACAAAATGACACGGTGGTTAGAAGGGTACTTTAAAGTTGTACTATGTTCACATGTAGGGGTTGTGTATCTGCTGGTCCTTGGCTTTTACAAACTCTCCATGGACCTGGTAACCCTGACAGAGGCGTATCTGAATTGTGTGTGTGGTCCTCAGTCTCATACCTCAGGTAGTGTTAAGACATATTTGCTCTGAGGTTAATCAATTACAAGGCTGTGGCACAGAGAAAAGAACTAATCAACAGATGCAAATGATTTGAATCCTTCCCCTTGTGGACTTGAGCCTGATTTAAAGGTCTCACTAACACACTGAAGTGTCATATATAATTACCAGATAAGTCCACTGCAGCATGCACTGATTATATCACCGCGCTGACGAGAAACATTAATCACTTTGTCCAGTCATGCAGCAGGTGATCTGTTCCATTTAAAACAATAAAATGGTTGCTTTTATGACTTGTCTGATTTGACTATTTGTTTCACAAACACATGCAGCAATAACATCCTGCATGCTGGAAGCTACAGAATCTGTGTAAGTGGTGTTACATAACTGACGCAGTGGGACAACATTGTGTTTACATCACCATAAAGGTCTGGCAGTGTTCATATTGGTGTCGTGCTTGAATAAAAAAAAAGAATCTATGATAAAGTGCACTTAAATGTAGTTATAAGAGGTTATGAATGCCAGCGTTACTTTGATTTGAGGAAGACAACAAACAGGAGATGATGAAGAAGCGGAGCCTGCACTTAACACTGAAGAAATGTGAAACGATGCGAACAAATACATTTACACTCTTTATTATCTGCAAAAAAAAAGTGTGCTGTTCAACAGTATAGTCAAGAAATGCAATTAATACTAATGACACTCTTATAGACAACCACTGCAGCCAACCATATGGCTTTTATGAAGACTTTGCTCATCAGTGGTTATGTCACACATAATGGATGCCGGGGTTAAAGAGGGCATTCACAATGAATGAAAAGAGTGATGAGAGAAGAGTGATAAAAGGTAGGAGGGCAGAGGGAGAGGATTATTTGACCAGTGTGCAGAGAGAAAGCACCTTGGACCTTATCATGGATAAGTAAACACACCAGACCGTCTGGAGTGACATCATTGTCCCAGAGAATCAATAACCAGCCGCTTCCTGTGCAGCGGGAAAATCGATGACTCTGTACACTAGATTACCTATCTGTGCCCACTCACCTAAGGAGGCACACACTGTAATGCAGAGTACATACATGAGGAGTGTTAAGAGAAACAAACCCACTGTCACAGTTTTCACCAAGGGGAACAGTATCTCTGCGGCTTCAGTGCACAGTCAGCACACTGTGGGATTAGTGGCAGCCACAGCACAGTGTAGGCCTACTGATGAAGTGTAAAGGGGATAATGGCTCTGCCAAAACAGATTTCTATCATACACACACACACACACACACCTAAAACTAAAGCATCATGGCTCAGCTTAAAGTCTCCCAGATCTCTGCTTTCCCCAGGAGCATCTGTCAGCCTCTGTTACTTCAGCCTGTTCCTGGCTCAGTCAACATTATATTACACAATATATGCGAGTTCATGGGTAAAAGGTAGTAAAATGAGTAAGAGGAGCCTAACTGTATTTTTAAACCACACAGGCATTTAGCATCACTCAAAGGGCTCCTTGTAAAATTTGTCACCCATAAATGACGTCTGTGAAGATTCTCAGTCATCCAGGTAAAGTTGTCTGAAGATTGAGTCATGGCAACTGGACTTCTTTCTTCCAA
>JAUYWH010000016.1:11351072-11368715 GCA_034779795.1 Ctenopoma multispine | reverse complement strand
CACACACACACACACACACACACACACACACACACACACACACACACACACACACACACACACACACAGTGTTAAAGCTCTTTAACATGAACACCTAATAATAAGTCAGCACATATACTTTCAGCTGTCTCCTTCATTAGCATTACTTTCCATGAGCTTGTAAATTAGGATGAGCTGGAAAAACTAATCACAGCTAAAATACAAAAAAAGGAAAATAAGTAGCTATATTAACTGAGACAGGGAGGACAAACGAGTGTAGAAAAGCAAAAATAATACATTTATTTTTTTCACATTGCATCTGATAATGTGAATGTGCTGCTCATGAAAAACAATCACCAATTGTTATTAAAAATAAACAATACAACAATATAGATTTTACATTTAAACAAATAAATTGGACCATCTGTGAGCATAGGTCGGCCTAGTTCTTGCACTGTGTCCACACAGTTGACACCTGTTAGAAGTAGCTATAAACCACCTGTAGCAAGCAAGACTGGTGTGAAAACAGCAAGCAAGTGTTGCCATTTGTATTCTGCTGGCCCCTAGTACAATGTCCAGCTAATGTTGAAACGTGATATCTGCTGTGTCCCTACATAACCGGATTTGATCTGTTTCTATGAACCTGCGTGTGTGTGTGTGTGTGTGTCCTAATAGTGACCTGGAGTCCCTGTTGTGCTGCACAGTCAGTAATGATGAGAGAGTTTCTTCAGACACAAACAGCCACCTCAACATGAGGCGCTAACTCTAGACAGTGGCAGGGTGGGTTTACACCTTCATGACAAATGTCTTGGGAGTTGCTGGAGGATCCATCTGCTGTGGAGGGTGCAGTGCTGTGCAGTTACGCAACAGTTCAGGAACTTAGACTTAAAGAGTTCATTTATATGCTGCATCAAAATTGCACATTACTTGATGAGAAAGTACAGGCTGCTTTTCTGACTTTTCATCAAATTTGTTCTGGATCAAAGAGTTCACTTTACTGTGTCACCATGAATGTAGAGGATATCGGCAATGCTCTTAATGTCTACATGCCCACTTTAAAGAGTAAAAAACTCTGGGTGTGGTGTGGTGAAGACCCTTACAATAAAACAACAGCATCCTCTAGGCTGGATGCCAATCCAGGACTTGAGTTACATCTCATTCTTCTTTCTCGCTCACTGCTCATTTCCAGCCCTGCTGCAAGAGACAAACAAAAACTGAAAAAACTAAAGAGGAGCATTTGCAAGACCACTGTAAAAGTTTCCACTAAGATCTGTTTGCTCTTCAGCGCCTCGGCGACTTATAAACATTTGACTACGTCGTAAAATTATGACAGCAGAAGCCTCCTACTTTTTACTTCTTTAAACTTCGAGAGCACAGAAGACAAAAACAAGCAGCTGATACCAAGAGGGTTTTGAAATGAATGTACGTGTGTGTGCGTGCGTGAGATAGAGAAAGTGTCTGTGTGTCTAATGTTTCCCTGATCTTGCTGCGTAGGGGCCTTGTCGAAAGCAGCTGCACAGGCTTTCTGCCAAAATAACCACTCCCACTCTATCCTCTCTCACTTTGTCTTTTCATTGTCTATTCAGCATCTCCAAATGTGCATGCTCTTTTTTTTCCCCCTCTTCTAATTCCCAGAATTACAATGTCTCAGTCATCTCCCAAAAACTCCCCATCTGCCCATTCTTCTTCTTTCCTTCAGCCCATCTCTTCGTCCTTTCCTTTTCTTAAGTGTTTCTCAGGGTGGTTCCACTTTTTGGTTCATTTCTGGTCCTTCCTTTTCCTTTCTCTGTGTGTTTTCGGCTGGTCCCACTGCAATACAAGCATCCAGTGTGTTGTCATTACTCAAGGCGCTTCACAGTGCATGTGTCTATTTCCCTTCCTCGAATGTGTGTTAAGTGGAAACACAAAAACATAAACTAGGGGACATTTCAGGTTGGGCCAGCGCAGAATGTCATGTATGTAAATAAACCTGCTGCAGGCGTCACTCTTACCCCAGGTTTACATAACACTGCAGGGGCTGAGGTGTTGGTGACACATAACCCTCAGCAGGCTGTACCTCAGGTCATTTACCCTGGAAATGCAGCTTCTAATGTCTGCTGGCATCTATTACTGACATTGAAGAAGTAGGTTTCAACACTTTGGGCTTGACTGCTATAAATCAGTGCTTCTATCTTTTTTCTGAATGCTAAAAACACCTAATGTGTTTAAAGCCTATACATTAGCCCAAAGTGAACAGCATTCTACATTTTATATTAAGGACATGACGTTTTTGCATTCCTCAACATCTTTAGTCTGTGCAACGCCAACTTTTATGTGTTACACTGAAAATGAACCATTCGAAGGGGCGATCGTTCCAAAGCTACAGCAATTGTTTTATGATTATTTCAAGGTCAGCATGAAATGCTTCCAAATTCTAGCTATTCCAGGAAGAGCCAATAATTTTTTATGATTGCAGTTTCAGTGCCATAAATTTGCAAAATGTCGGAAACAACCACAACAGATATTTTGCTGAAGCCAATCACTCCCAAAGTATGCATCAAATCCAGATGACTTCTGGCCCTTCAGAAACGTTTATAGTACCATATTAACAAAAGTATTTATGTAAGTCAGCTGTATTAATTCTCTGTCTCAGTACATTTAAAGTAGTACACTAGGGCTATACTAGGCAACACTGGGTCATTTTTTACTTGAAAAATGACCAACTGATTATGAAATTATTATTATTTTATTTTGTAGTGATTAATTAGCTCTGTACTGCATGGGTATCACCAAAAAGTAACAAAAGGACTGTAAAAGCCACCACATTAACACTTTTCACTTAAAAAGCACAAAAGAGTATAAAGGCAGAGTCAGACATTTTACCACTGTTACTTTTACTTACATATTTTTTTAGTTTTTACCCAAATTTACCCAAATGTGTTAATTTTTTCCCTTCATCATACATTAGAGCACCAGCTTGCTCATTATTACCTAATAGTAAGATGTTGGAATTGGTATGACTCATCTTCTGATAGGACCCGCGGCAGGATTTCATTTTCTGGCAGGTGGTGTTTGCTTAACTGGTGTGTCACGATTCGGCTAAGCGGTTTTATGAAATTGCTTTAAAGCTTAAATCACAATGCAGAATTACCTAGCACTTCCTATAATTGAGTCTACATTTGTCAGAACCTGTTCAGAGTAAACAAAGATGACTGCACAAAATTTCAGGGCTTGCTGTGAGCTTGCTTTCAGTCCTCAGCCCCTGTCAGTGGGTAGTGGTTAAAGTCAGGTTTGGCCTTCATGCTGTAATATAACTCCCAGCAGGCATGTCTCTGCACATAATCTTCTATCCATCTATGTATCTGTATGAATGTATACATCCAGCATCATTCGGAATGAGAGAGGAAGCACTCGTTGGCCCTCGCCCACCTCCCGTGGACCGTGTTTCCTGTTCCGCCCCGCCCCTGGCCAACACAAGGATTAGCTGGTGGTCACCCCACTCACCCTGTTCCCTCTCCTCTGTGTGGCTCTCTGTCCCTCACACCTCTGCCACCTCAGCATTTGGGCTGTTTGGACAGGAAAGCCCTCCGCCAGCTGCCTACAATAACAAGCCGACCTTAGTCACTGTCAGCGTGTGTGTGGCTCGGAAAGTGTGTGTGTGTGTGTGTGTGTGTGTGTGTGTGTGTGTGTGTGTGTGTGTGTGTGAGAAAGAAGAGAGAAAAACATTATCTGTAGGAGAACGAAAGACCCGGGCGTGAAAAAGATGAAGTAAGAGTGAAAGTAATAGAGTGAGAGCATAACACTGATGTGTGAAATGAGAGCTTTAAATATCTAAAATCTGAGAGGGAGAAACTGAGACATACAGTGTAGATAGTGACTGTACATACAAGACAAAGGAGAAAAACACAGGTAATATCTTCATAGAAGTTCAACACCTGAGTGAGAAATTACCTCAACCCAACTCCAGTCAGAGCAGCATAGATTTTTTTATCATTGTCCACTGGCTGACAACAGAGTGCAGTCGCACTATGGTTAGTTTTCTTTGGTCAAATTCACAGCAGAAAAGCACAATTTTGTTTTGTTGTATGTGGTTTACTTGGCCCAATTGCCCAATTACGAGTGAACAGGGTTTTGGCAGTAACGAGTAAAACCAATGCAATAGCATTCCCTTTAGATTTATGAAACCCTCACAGATGTTGCCATTGTGTTTTTAGTGTTAATAGTAGGTAAAAACAAATGATGAAATAGCTGAACAGAAGTCAGTCCAGATATTGTTTTGCTTGCCTTGCTTCACATTACAATTTCTTTAACATTACCCCCCCCATTTTACTATAGCATCATGTAGAGTTGGCCATTTCAATTTTTAGGTGTCAGCGCAGCTACATGGTGTCACTCAAGATAATATTCCATCAAGTTTTGCATCATTTTTATTTATTATAAATTACATAATGGCTGATATCTGAAGGGTTGTGCACATAGTGGTAGAGCATAGCAAACAGAAGAAAGGAGAGGTAACAGCTAGGTGAGAGCAGACTCTATTGATTTCGAGTCGCATGTAAGCTCTATCTTGTAGTTTTAATATTGCTCTTACAAAGTTTTACAACTTTTGAAAAGATTATTTAATCGTCAAAATTGCTCCCCAGTATGATTCAAGCTCTAAAAATACTGCATGTGGGTGATGCAAATTCATACATTTTCACTCCCTTGAAAAACCTTTTTTCACAGCCACAGAAGACTTTGTACAGCTGTACAGCTGTTGCAGTCTGAATAGCTCCTGTGTGAGTAGTAAGTTGATTTTAACATATAAAATAGGTGGAGTGACCGTTTGTGTATGCATGGTGTTGCTTTTAACTGCACTAGCAAACCAAATGAACAGATAAGCCATATATGTTTGGTGTTGGTTTGAGGTTTGATAACTTCTTATCTTCATAATGTTTGATCTGCGAATTAGGTACTTTCACTGAGCGAAACATAGATTACAGCAGATATCACGCACAGCTGTTAAATGCTGGAGAAACTTCCCCCTATGGGTTAAAACGACCTCTTACCCACTCTTTTTTTTTTTTTTTACTTCCTGCATGTGGTAGCACTCTCTGAGCTTCACTTCCTTTTAAAAGACACAAATTTTCCCTTGCAAACTTTTCAGCCTCAGATTTATTAAAAATAAATCACTGGTTTTCTTGTTTTCCTCCTCTCATACAACTATCACCTCTGTCTATTAGTGCAACTCTCTAACCACTTATTCAGAGGTCTGTATTCTCTCCCCATCTCACCCTCTGTGCACAGCGAGACTGGAGAGACCAGCGGTGTTGAATTTGGGAACAAACTGGTTTGTGCAAATATGCCCAAACTCAGCACCTCACTTCATAAACCACCCCTCATACAGTGTAAAACCCCTCTGTTATTACAAGTGGCTTTGTGCAGCGAGGCCACAGCCACATACCCCACAATGACAAATTAACTAGTTTGAACCAGTGAGGACTGTGGTCTCCGGCCAATAGACACCATGGAGCCACACACCACAGCACCCACAAATCTCCTTACACACTCACACGTACACACAAACAGACATGCACGAACATGCACAATCACGCAAATATACTGTCTAACATGCATCCAATGCTGTACAGTCATAGATATCAACTCACTCGCTGCATTTACCGTATTCAACTCACTCAGTTGAACAATCTGACACATGATGTTTTACTCGTTTGCTTATACAAGTGTACAGCTCAGTTTCTATTTGCATACACAGTTTTATGCAGTATAAAACAGTGAAATAATACATCGATATAAGGTCTAAGTATTTGTTTATGCTGAATGTGTTGCCATGTGAATGTGTCCATAAATGAAAATGAGAAACATGGAGCAATATCACATCTTGTCAAAACATGTCTGAACATGTCACACTCAGCAAAAACAGCTTTCAGCTGTCTCCTGCAGAGGGTTGATGGGGAGATAACACAACTTGTTCATTCATTTGTGACTCATGTGTAGCCTGCTGAGTAGCATCTCAGACCTAACTGACTTATACGAAACTAAGGTAAAATAAAATGATCCATCATCAAAATTTATCAGGTCTATTCAGCTTTTGAGTGTTTTCCAAATGTAGAGGCAACATATGTTGGGCAAGAGTCAGTAAAGTGTTTAGAAGGTGTTTTCCAAAAGCTAAAACATAATAGTAGAAGTTTAAACAACGGATTTGTTGTGGTCATCTAAAATAAACTAGTAGTACACTATCATACTGGAATTAGAATGGAGCAATCAATTATATTTTTATGTATCTGATAAAAGTTCTGAAAGGGGTGGTGGTTAAAAATTCTTAAAAATAAGGAATTAAACGGCAGCTCAGCAACAGCAAAAGGCCTACATGACAACAGTGACAACTTAAGTGTATGTCCACTGATTTCTGTCAGTGGTGAAGAACAACCCTTTTAAAAGATCAGACGGAGGCTTCACAACACGGTGCAAAACACTGGTTACGCTCAAGAAGAGAAGGGCCACATTAATATAATGATGGAAAGAGGAAAGTATGGAGAGGAAATTGAACAGCTCATGATCCAAGGATCTAGGATTCACAGCGAGCGAATGGAAATTACTTTGCAGTCCATCCACTCATCACTACACCAGGAAGTAAAGGAGACCTTTGGTTTTTGTATTGCACTTCTGTCCTTCAGGAAACTGGAGTTATACAAATAACAGATCATTTCTAATCATGCGACTTGCTCTACTACAAATGTAATTTTTGTGTTGCACCAAGCCTTCTGCACTCTACCCAGGGACCACCACTCACCAGAACCAAACAGACTGCTTCGCCAAGTGAGAGCACGCCTCATACAGACCATCTCCTGCTGCGTGCTGCATGTGTGAACGAGCAACTCCAGGCAACTGTCTGAAGTGCAAATGTGAAAACAGCTATTGTGTTTGTGCAGAGACTAGGCAAACAGAACAAGCTTTGTCCCGGCATCCTCAACATCAACAGCAGAGCAGATAAAAGACATACATCAACCTGAAGAGTAACGACAAACAAATGTGACATGACAGGAGAGCGACAAGCTGGGATAAAAGGGAGGTCCAATCCTCAAGTATGGACATCCACTATTACACAGTGGTTACTTTAATAATATATCAGCCCTCGCAAAAGACAAGTATCTCTCTACAATCTCTAATCAATGACTGACCTTTCACCTCTAGAACATTTACAGAAGCTGTTGTGCTTGCAAACGGAGACACAAACAACACCTTCTTGGTATCTGTGAAATGAAAACAGCAGCTCTCCTCAAAACACGCTGAATTGCTGCAACTGGTTGTTTTGCTTGAAGTTCAGACAGTGATCCTGCACGTTTCCCTCTGGCTCTGTGCCACACACACTATGTCACACTGACAAATGGTATGTATGCTATACCCATCGGCAGTACTCATGTGCATTGAATATGAAAAACACAAGTGGCTGCGCAGCTGTTGATGATAAACTGGTGCCTTTGTAGCATGCAAGGGCAGGCCTAACCACAGACGCATGCTGATTTGATTATCAGAGATAAAGATGTCAATTTTCCTCTATCACAACAACGCTTACATGCAGTTGTTGGTCAACTTACTTGGAAGAGTTGCTGGCTCATAAACGGTGCTCACTAAATTAGCTTAGCCTGGTTCTGATTTTAAGGGGGCTCAGCACACAAACACCCAGAAAAGAAAACAAACATCCTACTTTCCTAGAAGTTTTTGAACAAGCTCCAATGGATTTTTTCCAGAGTACATGTAACTCCCCCTCCTCCCAAATCTCTTCCTCCCTCCTGTTTCTTTACAATCAAACTCTACCCAACCCCCCACCCCCCTCGCCGGCCAACTCTTCTACAATCATACCCCATTCCCATTATCCCTTTCTTACCCTCCACCCCCCACTTCTGTCCAGAATAAACAGATTCCAGAGGTGTGTCCCCTCTCAGCCAGTAGCAGCCCTCTCAAGTAGTGTATCTGGGCCAATCAAAGCGGTCAGTGGGAGCAGTCGTCTCTCCTTCTGTTAACGGCAGTTGTTGTTTTGCTGCTGTGTTTTCTGCGAGTCATGATAATGATGGATGGAGCGAATAAAGAGGAGGTCAGGTCAGGCATTAATAGGCTTCGACTGGTTGCCCAGAATTAGGTGGGGGCTAATCTCAAATTCACAAGCGTGTGTGTGTGTGTGTGTGTGTGTGTGTGTGTGTGTGTGTGTGTGTGTGTGTGTGTGTGTGTGTGTGCATGAGCATAGTGCATGCACAACCTGCACGCACACAACACTTTTAAACCACTTTGTTTGAACATACAAGTATTTACGCATCTCTATCTCTGACCCTCGCTCGACACACAGATGAGACTTTGTTTCCTGCACGTAAACATCATTTACATCTTCACACACACACACACACACACACACACACACACACTTACTAGTTATAGGTCAAGAGGGTGTTGATGGCTGGAAATAGGGCAAAGACAGTCTGCCCAGTACAAACAGGACACCTGTCAAACCAGTCAACAACATAACACAAACACAGATAATTTCACACTTCCACTTACATCAACGTCAGCACAAAACCAAAGTTCAAAACAAGCTGAGTGTGTGAAAAATAGTTTAAAAAATAGAGTATTCAAAAGTACAAGAAGATTTAGAAGCTTGAACGTTTTCGTGCTTTCAAACAGCACCAAAGATAAAAATATACATTACAGCCTTTACACAGGAAGTCTAAAATAATCTGTACAAGGAAAACATTCATGACTTGTTTTTCTCACTCTTTCCCCTTCCCTCCTATAGCCAAATTTATGCAATGGGGCTGTGTTGCACAATGAAGAAACCAGAGTGTTGTTTGCAACTACTAATCTGTACCGTCTCAAAAGAAAAATCTTGAGCAAACATGGCCAATCTCAAGAGAAGTCTTACCACTCAGACCTCAACAGACTCTCAAAATCATGAGAACAAGTTTGTGTTAAAGACAGCTAACAAAATGTTACATCAACTGTATAGATTGGCAAAAAACACCTTATTTGCATTAGAGTTCTACATCAAATTAGAAGCAGAAGCATTAAAAGCACATGTAGATATAAATGCACGAGGCATAGCACATGACCACAAGACACCAATTGACTCCATATATCTAGGAAAGCAAAGAAGATATAACGGGCAAACAAATAGGAATAGGTTTTGCTAAAAGTCAATGCAAAGAAATATAAGTGAGGCATGCAGACAAAAAGAAACAAACACTCATAACTGACAAAGAAAATGACAGATGGGCAATATAGCCACTGCTGTTTTTGTGTTGACATGTTTACTTGTTAAATTCACTAAAAAAAAAATGGGAAAATTCGTGCTAATCTATATGCCAAACAACCTGCTTGCTCAGCTTTATCTATTTAGGTTTGATGGCCAGTTAAGACAGATTGCAGCATCAGACATCAACTGCAGAGTTTATCCTAAATACATCTTACTCTGACTGTTTTTGCCATGACTTGTAAATTGACTTTTTCCTCACTGGTTGGACATCATCATTGAGAAAATAAGAGTTAAATATAGAGTTACATAAGCAACAAAACATCACTTGTTTGCTTTGTCTTCCGACGTTGCATCATGTGCCGTGAAAAGTAAAAAAGTGCCCTTATAGAGTTCCTTCCTTCTTTCCTGACGCCAAGTGAGGAGAAATTAGTCAATGGGCCGCTGACACTCCCTTAAAACAAGCCAATCAACGGCTGAGAACATGTTACCGATTTACATCCGGAGCTGAGCAGCCGTCCAAAAAAGCTCATGTGGGTCACGAGGAGATGTTTTCCTACAGCAGATACCGACTCAGTCTCCTCATTTATGAGATTACAGTTTGCTGTTGGGAAAAGATGATATTGGTTCAGGGATTACTGATATTTACCTGGAATTTATCGCCACTGGTAAAAAAAAAAAAAAAAAAAAAGAGAGAGAGAGAGAGGGAGGGAGGGAGAAAAAAATTAGCTAAACGACTCAAGGGTTTGTGTATATTTTACATTGGCTGCCTGCCAATCTTTACATGGCTGGTTCCCCGAGGGCCTCAAGAGTGTTTACTGCAACCTGACTAGATGCCTAGAAACCTACAGAAAAACAGGCAAAGGTGTGGCAACGTGCCAGCAAAGACAATGCAAGAACCAGATGGAAAAGTTGTTTTTGTCTCCCTGACCATAAATCTCCCTTTGGCCTAGATAACTGTGTTCTCAAGAGTTTAGCAGAGTTTGGCTCCTACTATTCTTCTATTTCTAGGGTCAATAAGGGTTGGGCGAAATTCTTTAAAAATGGTCAGTAATGGTCTTAACTTCTTGTCTTACTAATGTGTAAGATCACGATTTGCAGCCTGATTTTTCTTCTTTTTGCTGCTTACTTTGCTGGAGTTGCTCAAGCAGTCCTTTCCCCTATGCACTGTTACTTTGAGGCATGCTTTCTGGTATACCTCATCTTACCCGTACATTGACCTACTTGCATTCCAACCTGATCTTTTCTTTCCTGCTCATTATGCACTGGACTGCATTGTTTCCAAATATTTCAGCTTGTTTAGATCTCTGTCTAATGCGTTCGATGGTCTCCAAGATTATACTCGGCATTATCAACAACAGGCTTATTCTTTAAAAAAAATTAAAAAACGTAGTTCTAATCACCATTAGCATAGACATGCAGTAAGCCTACACGTTGCTGGGGAAAAGACTTTGTTCAGTTTGTTATCTGATGTAGTGGAAATTGCAAAGTCACAAAGAACCTAGATTCTATACACATGTACATTTTTGCTCTATTGTGCAACAGGCCCCTACAAGGTAAAGATTAATCTACAAGGTGTTCGTGGAGGTCACTTTGGCTGTTTTTAACCTAATAGTCCAAATGTTATTTTGTGAGCAACCAGTAATTGGTATAATTTCTGCTGAATTACAGTAGTGTTCCTGTTTTGCTGGAGACCCTCTGGAGCGCTTTTGCAGACACTTGGGAGACCACTGTCATAATTCTGCCAAATCCCATAATAACGTATTTTCACCATGCAAGAAAACACATTGTGTAATCACAAATACAAGATTCAGTATTAAGCACAACCTGCAGCCCCACCTACTGTGTATCAAATCAAAAAGTCTGTCTGTAGTCCACTGAAACGTCTCTGAATGAAAACACTGACACAAACTTAGTAAAATCTGAAACAGGAAGGAAAACAACAAAATCACAAAAAAAGTAATGAAGAATGTTAAATTTAATATAAACGAAACAGAGGAGCTTGATCTTACCCTGTGGTGTTTGTTTTCAGGGAAACTGGCTGCAGAAAATCACCTGAACGAAGCATTATTTGTCAAGACATCTGATTTCTTTCTCTTTTTTTCCCTAACTGGAGGGAGAAAGATTGTGACTTCTGCAATTTTTTTCATTTGGTGAATTAGTTGTCTCTTAATGTGAGTGTTTTAATCTCAGTCAATGCTAACAACCAAACTGTTTCAGTGAGCATTAACAATGTGCACCAGTGCAATTAACTGTGATGCCAGCAGGTTTCTGACAGTTACTAAACCCTTTGTGTCTTGAACACGCTGGTGACTGAGTTTGTAATGCTATCAGAGCGGCTAAAACCGACATCTGGAGTAATTTAATAACGAGAGGACAATCAGAGTTAATAGTACAAACAACACAGGCATTTTCCTACAGGGCTTTTGAGTCAGGAGCTCAGCTTACAGAGTCCCTGCCTTAGAAGTCTACAAGTTACGTGATGTGTTCAGTGACCAGGCCTCCAGAATTCTACTCCCCTGGTTCTTGCAAAACAAGTCTATAAAGTTTGAAAAACTTGCTTACATGAACTACACAGATGCTACAAAAGTGTCGGGTTATTTGGTTGTGTGATAGCGGTAATGTGTGTGCAGAAGTGTGTATCAGGGTGGGTAGCAAGTCAAACCCAGGGGTCTAATAAACCCACACGGAATGATAGATGAAAACATGATGTGACAGTATCTCCTCCAATAACTGTGTTGGGACATTTAGTACAAGTGTGAGAGTAATACAACCAAAACAACAACAACAACAACAACTGTGCACTTGGACTGCACCTATCAGCTGAAGTTTCCATTCTTTATTCAGTCATGAGCTTTAAAACCGTTAAAGAAAAAAAAATAAAGAAAAAAAAGGGAACATCAGCATTTCCTCTTTGACATGTGAGTCTACTTTTAGTTAAGACACAAGACTCAGGCATCTGAAGTGACCAAATCAACACACAGATACCAACCACACTGGCCTCACACAGAACACACACACACACACACACCTTCGAGTTTCACTTACCACACACATGCAAACACACGGACAGACAGATATAGACAAGTGTGACAAGTTTATAGAGGGAGGCGGTGCAGAGTGTGAAAAACATGCCAACACTGCATTCATCTGCCAATTATAGATTATCATCTTTAACACAAAGGCGTATTTTTAGGTAATCTGTGAATTTCCATTCTATTTCAGGCAGCCCACCACTTTGTCTTCATCATCTTCCACACACAGTATTTGTTCATCTCTGCTGTACAGATCTTAATATAATATTCATACCATTGTGTCATATCATCCTTCGATATGAACACGATCATTGCATCAGTGCATAACCTAAATGTGTGTTTAAATTAGTAATAACTGTCTTGATAATAACAGAAAACAACCACTAATACAGACCTGTATTAACATCTTAACTGCTCCTGTGTTTGCAAACTCACATGCCTCAAATTGTACCTTGAAGAATGAATGAAATATTCTGCATTGAAACAAATTGAATTGAAGGTAAGGCAACAAAAAAACAGAGACAAGAATATTTCTGGCTGTCATCACAGTCCCCTGACTCCAATCAAACTGAAAAGGTGTTACTGTGCACGCTGCACACCCACCTTAGCCTCCGAAATAAGCGAGAAGTCAAGATGGCTGCAGAACACAGTTGACTGACCATCACCAGCGAAGACACCATGTTCCTACTGCCTGTGCATTCAAGAGCCAACACATAAACTTCACAGCATTCTTTCATTTCTACCTAAGACAACATCAGTAACATGTCACAGTTTCTGAAGACACCACGTATTGTGGTAAGTGTGTGTCCAGATTTAGGGCACAGACAGCGTGAGGAGTGCATTTTCCTGGCCTAAGTAAACACCACACACAGTCACACAATGTCATCCTCTGTTTCTCTACCACACACTCACAGTTTACCATAGCTTTGGAGTAAAAGAGCTGAGGTCAGAGGTGAACGACTGTGAGAACGCGGAGGTCCCGCAGTGCGAAACTGTCACCATCCTGACAAACTGACCTGTAATATAAACAAGCACGCATACATCGGGCCGGGACAATACCCCCGAGAAGAGAGCACAATACCCTCCACGACTCCACACAAGGCCTGAAACAATACCACACACACTGAACCAACACCACAGTCAAGCCTAAGCCAACATGGAACTGGGCAAAGCTTGGTGCAACACCATTCTGCGAGCAGCACCACACAATGCCTGCAATGGGAAACAATCCATCAAGTGCTGACACAGCTAAATTTGTTGTAAAGTGTAGGGTTTTTGCAAGATGGTTGAGATGCACAAGAGCTTATAAGCTGTGTGCGTGTCTGCTCCTGTCTGACTAATGATTTTACTTTTAGAGATTAAAGGCTAATAAGGTGTCTTTAAATGCATAAAGTGCCCGATTATGCCCAGCCATTTAGATTGAGTGTTTGACTGTAGCATTTGCTATTCTAGAGCAGCTATAGGAAGTCAAATCACAAAAAATAGAAGCTTTCACCTGCACTCAGATTCAGCTCTATTACAGTGGTTACACAATATTTCCTGAGCAGGAGCAAGTGGCCCTAATATTCTGTTTGTGTACTCCAGCTGGTTAAGCCTGGTGTTGAGCCTGTGTGGTTTGTATCCTAATAGGGTCGACCTCAGACTGAGGCCTGGACCACAGCCACTGGGCTATTCATGCTTTGTGACCTGATCCACAGATGCCTCTAAATCCTGCATGCTCACTGCTATAAATCTCTCAAGACATGTAAACACACACACACACACATTCAAAGTCAGGCACATCAGCATACGCAGACACAAGCACAGAGAACAAGTCTCTCACACACACACACACACTGGATGAACGCCCAGTGACCAGGGCAAAAGGAAAAAATTAAAATCATGTGCAACATATCATGCATTCAGCTCAGTGCATGGAAAATTCCCATCCAGCAAGCCAGGGAGAGAAAAAGCGGGCTGAAGAGTGGTGCAGAGCGCCCTCCGGTGTCCACATAGCTGAAGAGCTCCACACAATGCATGAATAATGAAACTGCTCGATGCCCCACTCTGTTTCATCAAGTAAAAGGCTGCAAAGCAATAAAGAGTAAGAGCGTGGAAGGTTAAAGGTACACATAGATTTTTTGCTAAAAAAAAAAACATCCACTGGACAATAACCATCATTCATTTATGAATTCAATCAAATTAATCCCTAACAGACGGCATGCACGTCGGTAGATCAAAATGTCCTAGTTGAGTTTATGAAGCAAGTGGGATGATATGTAGCCACCTCTACATCAAGATTTATTTAGCTGAATTGTGTGTGTGTGTGTCCATGTTTTGATACTCTAGGTATCTAGACCCACAGATGCCATATCTTTGATTGATGCTAAATTAAATTAAACATTAAATTTCAGAAAAGGCACAGAATGTGTTTGAGAACAGGATTTCACAATCTTTTGACAATCTGACATGCAGCTGGAGTAAACTGGAATGTGAAACGTATGTATGTGAACAACTTCATCATGCTAGCTGGGCAGCACAAAGATAACGATCAGAAAGATTTCCCCATCAAAAACAAAAACTATAACATTTTCAGTCTCTCCCCAGTGGAAACTACAGGACACTTGGATCAGTGTTTTTGAAACTGTTCAATTTTTGCAGCACAAATTTTGTGACAGAAGGAAAAACACAGGTGTTACTAATAACATTAACAATGCCTCCATTTGTAGAAAGCCATGACCGTGAGTCAGCATTTATGACACCACCCTGAAACTGAAGCAGCCAGATAGTTTTATTCAGGTGTCATTAATTTGATTATTTACACCTGAGCTATCTCCTACTGTAACATGTCAAATGTCTGCTGTGATAAATGGCCTAATGGAACGCTGCCACAAGATCACAGGCTCGGCAGCCCGACGTAACAGCAGACATGTCATAGCAGGAAAAGCACAGGTGCAATTAATAACAGTAATCATGGCTTAGATTCATTAGTGTCCCAGTGAACTGTTTCAGAAGGCCAGCATGCATAATACCAGGATGTGGAGCAGGTGAAGGAAATTCAGCCATCACCTTTTATTAATTACAGCTGTGCTTTTCATGCTATGACAAGACTAAATGTGTGCAGCCCTAGAAAACCAATAAAGCCGACCATGTGGATAACTGTTCAGAACAATTGTTAAAACTGCTAAACCAATGTGATTTTGTTGACATTCAGAAGCAAACTCAAAATGTGTTATGTTTGATTACCACAGTTACACAAGCTTCAGCTTTTACTGACAACGTTAAACCAACAGAAAGGAGAGCTGGATAGAAACGTGCAGGGAGAAGAAAAACAGGAGCTAACAAAGCAGCAGAAGGCAATACTTCATAAATTATTTGTGAAGTTTAATTCCGTTTGCAAGTTATAAATATCACATTATTGCTCGTTCATTCATCGGCATCATGTGATCACCCTATCTCAATGTTTCAAACTGCTGATAGGAGTAGCACGATAAATCCTGCTGTGTCTGAGGTTGAAACAGGAAGCAGGTTTTTATTATTTTTACACACTGAACTAACCGCTTGGGCCTACAGCTTCTTTACTCCTGTGTCTTTTCTGAATATGTTACTCTCATTCGAAGAGTTTCTTATTCCTCTCCCAACACCTGCTACAACACTTGCGGTCCACTGCCTCGCCTCCTCTCTCCATACCTTCCTCAGTCTGTGGCTAAAACGAGCTGAGCTTTTTAAATGCTCAAGCATTCCTGATCAGACTGGACGCAACTGCAGGCCAAGTCGGACCGTACAGATTTAAGTTTATTTAAAAATGAATTATATGATATTCAACTTATTTGCGACATTTATCTGATGTTTGTTCCCCTCTCTTTCATCATTTCCACCTCTTTTCCCGTTTGCTCTCAGCGTTAAAACTACACACGCCATTCTCGAGTCTCAAGCTCGACCTTCAGCGCACAACCGCCATGTTTTCCACCTTCTCTTTTGCACTTGCATTCCCCCTCTTCCACATGGCCCCCTCTACTTCACCCTCTCAATTCTTGAATAGCACAGCCAGAAATAATTTCACACAAGCCAGCACCCCCACCCCTAAGTAACAGTGCCAACCAACCCGTCACTGCACCTCACATCGCTGGTACCGTGAGGACAACACTAACCCACTGCTCTCCCTGTGCCAGGATAATTTAGACTTTACATGTTTTAGTAGAGCAGCCATTACAATGAGCGACAATACCCACAGAGAACAAATAAAAGAAAAGAAAGCTTCTTTTTCTTTGCACATACAAATGTTTCCAACATATTATTGAGTACTAAAAAAGAAAAATGCTGTATTTTTATCATTTATTCAGGCTCGCAACAGGATTGACAGTGACCTAGTTGCACACTTACCACCCTCCTCTCTAGTCTACCCAAGTCTGTGGCCAGCAGCATGTTGCATGAGCTCAAAGGTGGGAGTCCATCTGTGTTGTAGGATGAAGGTGTGAGCTTTTGTATTAGTGCATTTTCTTTTTGTGTTAGAAAGTGGTTTCATAGTAAGAAAAAACCTTTGATTGATAATACAGAAATGATGTAGAATCTCTTCTGTTATTTTTTTCGTTTAATGAGGTCTACTGGGCAAGTAGCTGAGCCACATCTACAAAACAAATGTTTATACATTTAGGGCTGCCTGTTTACCTGTCAGGCAATTCTAAATGGAATTCTATTCTGTGGTAAGTACAATCATTATTTGTGGTTTTATTGTAATGTGAGAAAAAAAACCTCACCTGCAGACACATGTGGTACAGAAATCCAGCTCAGTTACTTAAGTGTTGTATACAGTGTTTTGCACCACAACCTGGAAATACAAAAAGGCTACAAGAAATAGAAGAGTTACATCATTATGCAGCTATCATCACTTGCATTCGCAGCACCAAGGCCAAAAATGATCACATTACAAGGTGTGAGGGAGTGTGGAAAGGCTTTAAGTGGCCACAATCTGACTGCTACACAAAGCTTCATGTAGCTTAGTATGACTGAACAACCCAGAGACTGCACACAGACCCTCAGCCTCTATATCAGCACAGTCTCATCCCTCCACCCAGCTGGCTGGCAGCTGTAAATCCACACAGCTTTATTTCTATCACATCCTCCATATCCACAGAGAATTTCACTGTACAGTTACTGTGCTAAAGGTCGCTGCCTGCTGCCGCTGGTGCTTTCGCTCCCCCCTCACTGTGCAATTTGTCTGACCTGGTTCAAGCTGAGATTGCCCATAATCCACCAGATCTGTCCAGACCACAAGGCTCTCTCTCCATGGGTCCTCACTCTATTTACACAGTAAGCAGAGTTAGCCCAGAGAGGACTAAAGGCATGAACGCAAACGCAAACACACACACACACACACACACACACACACACACACACACACACACACACACACACACACACACACACACA
>JAUYWH010000016.1:11262600-11350972 GCA_034779795.1 Ctenopoma multispine | reverse complement strand
CACACACACACACACACACACACACACACACACACACACACACACACACACACACACACACACACACACACACCGATGGTTACACAAACACACATGAACATACAAATGGATATAAAAAGGACCAGGAGAAAACTTCCTGTCATTGTGACAGTGAAAAAGGCTCCAACAATTCTACAAACTAACTTCAAGGTTTACAAGTGAACTTTGACTTTGTCTTCTCAGAAAAGCTTTATTGCATCTGTTCAGATTCCTGTCTGTCAAGGTTGACGAGTTAAGTTTGTTTATACAGAATCAACTGCATGCATACTGCCATTGAAACAGGCTTATACTGACAACATCTAATCCACAATGAATCACAAATTATGTAACACGACATCAAAAAATAAAATCACTGTCCTCGTGACTGTTAAGAGAATGAGTGGAAAACAACATTAAAAAAATTGGTGAAACATTTAAAGGGCTAAAGATTGATCATATATTAGGTGCTAGAGCCAAAAGGTATTTTATTAATGTAAATGTTCAACCATATATGTTTCAGGCTTTATGCACCTTTTATTAATAAACAAACCTCAGAAAGCAACGCGAACATGATTACACCTCTGGCTTGGAGATGCTTTTCATGTAGAGAATTAAATGTGTTCTGGGTTATTCTAGGAGGAGGCTAGAAATCCAGGAAGCTGACTCACTTAATTAATCACACATACGTGTTGTATTTAAGTAATGAGCTAAATGAGTATGTGTAAAAAATTTGCTTGAAAGATCCACAGTCATTGACATCCTCTGAGAAAACCCAACTCTTTCGGCTCCAAAATCCAAAAGTCCATTTATTATTTTATGAAACATTATGAAAACATTTTATGTTTATTTTATGAAACATAAAATATCAACAATCGATGAGTGCTAGTGATTAATCTTTAAGAAAGCACATGCTTGATAATGCATGAGAGGCCTGTACTTGTGTACAGAGCTATATTGTACGTCTGGACATCAGAAAAAGAAAAACTTGTATGGTTGTGGAACAAGCTGCAATACTACAAACATAAGGTACAACTAGACAGTTCTAAAACCTTCTAATGAAAAAGGTTTTGGTAGCATAAAAGTATCACGTGTTCAGAACAAGGCCGAGTCACATTCAGAAAGACACTAAGTGCATTAAGTATTTACTGTACATTCCTTAGATCAGTTCATCCCTGAAATCTAAGCAGCACAAGAACAGGTTGTTTTTTTTTAAAAGCCGCTTTTAATTCAAGTAAAGGCAGAGGACTGACACAATGGCATGATTACACAACACAAAGAAACCCCTTTCTTTTCCAGCCGCCCAAGACTGGACTCCTTTCATCCAGCTAGGGAACATGCTGACCAGAGAGAGAGAGAGTAGGCCAATTCTAGGTCTTTCCGAGTCTGTCCAGTCCTTTCATAGACTGAGAACAAACACTTACTATTGTCTCTCTTGATTTGTGCGTGCATGTTTGCGTGTGGTACATTTGTCTTAGACCATCGTTATCCTCTATATGCATTACAGCAAAAAAAAAATCAATGAGGTCAACCGCCTCCAGAAGCTCCAGGACGACCCCTGACAGAATCTGCTTTCACTGACCACACAGACAAGCAATTCTGACCTCATATGATCACCCTCACAGACCCTTATACGAGGACAGCTTTTGGGAACCCGACCCCTCCCCACATACATAGAATATATTTTCAGCCATGTCCCAGTAACCCTTAACCTTAAGCAACATCACACCAAACTAGCAGAACCATTATGGAACATTATTTTCACCAACTAAGAGGCGGTCGTCTTCTAGAGGAGGGATTTACCATTATCAAGGGACTGTCTGCGCTTTTTAAGATCGGGTCTTTAATCAGAGAATCTGCTAAAATTAGAGGGCTGTCTGAGCCTGGGCCCCTTTGCTTAGCCCCTTACATCCATGACAACGTGGGAAAAGTGTGAGTAGTCAGGGGGTTCAAGTTCAAATGTATGACCAGCACTACATGAGCAGCCACACTGGCCTCATAAATGCACCCTTTGGCAAGTCCTCTGTAAATGCAGCTTAGTATAATTCAAAAATACCAGACGGTATGTACTGTAGAGTGCTGCTAAACCCACAAAGCAGCTTTCTCCCTCTCTCTTCTCTCTCTGCACCTCTCCTCCACCATCCAAAAACAATGTTTGCTGCACAAACAGCAATTCATGCCATTTCCAGACAGACAATCTGTTTCCTCAAAGTAACACCAAGTCAGGCCTTAAAAAGTTGTCAGGCTTAGTTTTTGTGTCTTACTATAGAACACTTTAAGCTGAGCTAAAGCCACAGTGCAGCTGGGATAAAATAACAAAATGTAACTGTAAAAAAATTATAAATGTATGATGCTTTAGCATCAGAATTAACCATTTGAAGTGCTTGACCCTTCTAAATAATCTTTAGAAAAGAAATTAACAACATTAGGAGAGAATCAAATTAAGGTACAAAGTTTAATACAAATTACACCAAACTACGTATGCAAAAACAAAAAACAAACTGCACAGCATATCGACAGTGGCGGCATTGGTTTCAGCTGATAATAGGACCTAATATTTACTAAGACAGACTGTTCAGCATGATGTCTCCCTTTCAGACAGCCCTCTCCCATGTATTATTACACCACAACATCAATTAATAGCAGATTATACTTGCTCTGCTTTGAGCACACATTTGGGGCGGCATGATAGCTCAGTGGGTACGGTAGTTGTCTTCAAACCCGTTTGATTCCCAGACTTAGCAAGCTAAAATGCTGAGGTGTCCTTGACCCTTGGCGCTTCACAGAGGCAGCCTGTCCACAAGAAATGTCCCCAAAGGATTTCCCAAGCCGATCAATAAAGTATCAATTCTATTTCTATTCTATTCTATACGACTGAAGGTTTGAACTGGTAAATTAACTGTTAAGAACTGTAAAGAAGTTCACTTTGTAAAACATGCAGTGGTCTTGGTCCTTGGTCAATGTTTGCATTGCTTATTAAGAGGTGAAGAGAGGAGCAGATGGCAACCGAACAACACCATAAGCATTAATTTTTGATGAGACGCTCATGACAGTACAAAAAAAAATTAAGTTCTCATTATAAATTGTATGAATCACGTACCTGGATGGCCCGGAGAAGCCGAATGCATCGCTGCCTGACATCTTCAAACGGGCACCGTTTGGAGAGCATGAGCAAATGAGCCAGGACGTCATTCAGATCACTGTTGGAGGGGCTTCCCAAGGCTGGGGGCGAGGGGGTTAATGATGGTATGGGTCCAATAGCCTCCACTTTTCTCATGACCTCCTGACAGATGTTCTCCATGGCTTCTGATCTGGAACTGGCATCCCTGCTGCCCAGACCATCCCATCTCCCCAGAGACTCCTGGTCCTGGACTTCCATCTTTAGACGTATTACTGATATTTGTTCTGTCTTACAACAGGCTACACAACAAATGACACACAGATGGACATCAAAACATTACAGTATGTGCAACAAACAAAATTTAAATGATATCCTAAACAGGAGGGCAGGGTGAACATATGCATGTTATATCAAACACACCATACCATTAAATATAGGACTAAAGGAATTACAACCTGACCAACAAGTCAGACAGGAAATATTATCTTATGACAGAATACGTTACATAGTTTATCTTCCAGGGAGTGGTAATAAATATATTTTTCACAGATACTGAAGTAAATTGATCAAATATATCCTATTCTATTCTATCCGATATTGCCTTAACAATATAAATTACTAATTAAAGAAAGATGGTGACTCAATAATATTTTTTTCTAGAGTCATGAGAGCTTTGCAAACATAAACAATCATTAAAAAAACAAACTGATCAAATATTGCCTTCACAGCAGTATCTAGGGTCCATAATATCATTTGCCTGAATCCCTGTCCTCAGTATGATGGGCAGTTTGAATAAACAGTCTGTCTGCTCCAGTGTTTACTTATTGTATCGTACTGAGAACCACTGGCAAACAAAACCCCTCTGGAAAAAAAAGAAATTGTTACTGTCATTGGTTGCTTGTGTGCCGTGATGCCCTGCTCACATTGGTGGTGTTTGTGTTTGTGTTTCAGGTGGTGGAACTAATTTGATTCATGTGTCCACTTTGCATTGGTGCAGGTTTAAACACAAATCACAGATGATGTGAAAATTGTGCATAAATGATATACAGAGTATGCAATAATCTATAAAGCCTCAAGTATCTTGAAGGTCCTTGTGAAGTTTCTGACAAATGTAGGGTATTATGGTCGAGCTCAAGCAAAAATACTGGTATTTACATCCCCATCATGCTAAAACGTTATTATTTACTACCCTCAGTTTTATTTTTGTCTGTTTATAACTTCCAAGAAAGTCTGGTTTGAGTAGCCTACACACATTAGGGGCAAAACCCAACACATGAAGTGGTCTTGTCAGCTATTGCTTTTGCAACGATAATGAGTCGATATTGTTTCGTAGCTATTACTATTTATTGATATCTTTGACATTTTTGTGCAGCTGGTGAGGTCCATTCAATCTCTCCCTGTCTGCTCTTCGTACCAAGGCTTGACAATGACACGAGTAAAGTACAACAAAACCGCCGGGAAAACAGCATCCACACACTCAAAACTTTCACTGTGGAGGAAAAAGAAAAGGTGACATTTTCAAATACTCACTTTATCCACATTCTTTGGCGCAATCTTCTGCTACGGGACACCTTACCACAGCACCGACCAATAACGTTGGTCCCAGGCTTAAAACGGCAGGAGGCAACGACTGGAGGGTAAACGTTTGATTGGCAGGATCGCCTGGCCAATCAGCGGAGCGGACTGGCATTCTAGGTCGGAGGCGTTCAGTTTCTGGCAAATGATTGGTTAGAGGGGAGTTGGGAGTTCAGGGGCGAGGAATTATGGGAGTTGTATTTTTTTCCTCCATGGTGTGTCATGGAAGGTAGCTCTTCAGAACTACATCTCCCGTCATACACTTCGCCGGCAGCAACCCCCACTTTTCTTGTTTATCAGAAACATCTAGAGACAAGTTGAAAAACAGGGGGGCGAGGAAGGGGCAGTTAGAATATATTTTTGTTGAGTGTTTTTATATGTAATCTAATTTTTATTCAGGTAAATTGTCAAACCACAGAGAAAAAAGATCAGTCTCAATTAAACACTGTGAACACACATTTCAGTGTTACAGTGGGTTTCTACATTATTCTTTATATATTTATATAATGTGTAAAGGTCTTAAACCTTACAGTGTAAAGTGCCCTGAGATGAAGTATGAATGAATGAATTCATTCATTATTCATGAATAAAGTTGAACTGAATTGAATTGTATTAATGTAAGATGCAATTCTTACATACAAAAAGTGTTTGTTTTAAATGAGGATGTCAAAATTATAAATCTACATGAAATGAACATATCCACCATGAACACATCCAAAAAAAATGTTTTTCTTTCTGTCAGTGCGACACTGACTTTCTGTCAGTGTTTCTTTCGGCACTGTCAGTGTGGTCAGTGTGTAGTCATTATTTCAACCATGCACCAGTTTAAAACACCTTTTATCCATCTCATCTTCTTAACTGGTCTGCACACAGGTCTGGGGACCCTTTGACCATTTCTAAAATCCAGCAGCAGTCAACAGAATGGTTTTAGATTTTGCTGTAGGGTACATGTAATATAAACACAGCGAGTGTTCACTGCAGTTAATCAAAGACAGATCACTTATGTAAACATCCTTATGATAACTGGAACTAACTTGCAGACATGTTTGTATTAAATGCCTTTGAAACTATAATCTGGATATGGTTCATTTTTTAATATGTCAACATTTTAACTTTAACTTCCTAAAATGTTTCCTTCAGGGTGGAGTAGTTGTAGGCCTTTTTTTGTTTTTAGAAAAAATCTGCAAGGGACAGAGTGAAATGAGCATAATGTTCTCAAATTTAACTTTGTCCTTGATGTCTAAGTTATGTTAAATTAATAGGCTGAAGACCCTTGTGTAAAATGTAGGTAACTATCGTACATCGATTGTGGAATGTGGAAGTGGAGGAGGAAACGGTGCGCAGGCGGAACCACAGTGAAGAGCACGGTAAAGAGGAGGGAAATTTAAAAAGTCCGGACAGCCCGGCGGTGACAGCACAACTGAGTCGCTCGGAGAAGTCAGTTAGCTACATTACACATATTTAAAACGTACATTCACAGTCTGTCAGTATTATATATGCACATATGACTGACTAGGAAGCGTTTTTCACCCTTTAATCACAGAATGGAGACGTATCACGACCAGGTAACAGGAGATAACAGTCGTTAGCCTCTAGTGTGGCTAACGCGTTAGCTTCGGCTTTGTTTACTTTAGCTAAGTTGAAGTTTGCTGCATGGTTGTCAGAAGAGAAGCTGCCGAATTTGCTTAGGGGGGTTTCGTTTTTTTACGGGCGCAGTTGACATTAGAGGTCTCTAGTACTTAGCTTTATCCTAAGAGAACAATATTTTATTTACTATTCGTAAATAAACGGGTTTATTTTTTCTTTGGAAACGTTATCGTTGATGGAATTCCTCAGTCTTTAAAGAGTTTCACGATTGTTAGAAAGCGTCGTCGTTGTTGCAGAAAGCTGGTAATGAAGGCTACAGTATAATGTTTAGGGTTAGTTAGTTAGGATATGTGTCTATTAGTGGATTAATGTGGACCATAGGATCATGTACCAACAGCGTTTTGACAGTCGGATGTAATTTATCGTGGAAACGTACTTTTCGTACGTAAGCTTCGCGTTGCACAAATGCTTTTGTCTAACTGTTTCTACTACTTCATGTCTTCAGATTTTAGACTCACCTTCCAAAAATAGTTACATTGGGAGCTATTACCAGCCACCAGACAGAATACTACCAATCCCAAGACAGCTGGACAGTTCTGCACACTCATCCATAAGCATGGACCGACAGTTCAGCAGCTTTCAGGTCTCTGAGACTAAACCAAATATTGACAGCAAAGGTAGGGCACAGCCATTATGTCTCATATAATGCTTTTTACGGCTACTTTGTCTTTCAGTTCTCTTCTGTTCTTTTTAACCCTCCTCCAGCTGTTGTTGACGCACTGAAGACTCTCCAGGAGAAGATTAGGCGGTTGGAGTTGGAACGGAAGCAAGCCGAGAAGAGCTACCAGATGTTCTCCCATGATGCTCAGAAACGTCAGCAGGTCACAGCACCTTATTCTGTCCCTAGTCAGCCAGAAGCCAGCCTGTCTGAGACAGATAATTCTGGCAGAAAACGTAAGACATGAAGAATACCAAAGGAAGCAAAATCTTTTCTGTAACTGTTTTCTAATAGATGTGTTTTATTTTATGTTTCTAGAGCTGGACCTAAAGCTGCAGTCTGCCGAGGCTCGCTGTAAGGTTCTTGAGAAGCAGCTGGTATATATGAGGAAGATGGTGGAAAATGCTAAGAAGGAGAGGAACGCTCTCATAGAGAATCAGGTAATCCAAATAGCAACCTAAAAAAAAAAAGTCTTTAACAAATCTTTCTTTGAAGGCAGACCCTCCCCACTGTAGGCTATATATGGTACAGAAAAACTGTAGTCTAGAAACAGAGCACAAACACTTTAAATGGAAATATAATTGCTATTTGTATTGTAATCCCTTTATTAATTTGTGTTAAATTACTTCCTGGCATTTTTGTTTGTTCGTAAGTACGTGTAACTAAACTGTCATATGATCTCTGTTTACTTTTCCTCCAGGCTTCATTGCAGAACCAGCAGCCGAGCAGCTCAAACAATCAATCTCAGCGAGAGAAACTGGAAAAACTAGAATCACAGTATCTCAAATTGAGTAGAACCCAAACTCTGGCAGAGGTAATTCAATGTTTTTCCATCTGATTAGTCTAAAAGCTAATTGTCACAAGTTGAATCATAAGATTGCTGTTTTAATGCAAGTTTGCTTTCAGATGAAGCTTGCCATTCTGGAGCAAAATCTACTGAAAGAAGAGCACGAGCGTAAACTTGTACAGGAGAAAGCAGATGAGGTCAGTGCACATTCTCTATTAATATCAAAATCTGAAATCTTTTTTCTCTCTACTAAGTAATCTATAGTGAGTGTCATATTTCCTGTCTTTAACTATGATGTTATTGCCATGTTATAGCTACAGAGGGAGTTGGACATCAGCCTTCGACTATCTATGCCAACTACTGAAGAGACAAAGCCAAAGAAGAAAACAAAAAAAATGCTCAAGGTTCTTCTATTACTAATGAAGCGAATAAACTGCATGTATTTAGTTGATGAGAAAAAAGAAGTTTGTTTGGACAAAGTTGTGTTAACAGCCATGTTCTCTTTCAGAAAACCAATAAACAACATGAGATGGTCTCACCACATGCCCCACGGCACAAAAAAATGCCATTTGTTGCAGGAACTGTAAGTCAAACTCTAAAAACGATCTTTGATTAATAGTTTTATATTACTTATTATTTATTGAATAATTTTTCCCTATCCATCATAGTCGACAAGCCCAAGCCATTCAGTCCACGCCAACGTACAGAGTATCCTTCACATGATGAAGCATCATCATCCTCAGCTGTGTGAACGAGTGAGTGCTCTGCACAGGCCTGGTTCTGGTGCCAAGAAAAGCCTTCAAAGGGAGTTCTCTCCACCTTCCACTGCTTGTAAGAAACCTGACAGCCTGTCTGAGCCAGCAGAGCAGTCACTGGGCTCGCTGTCCGACCTGCTCTTGGCTTTGCAGGATGAGCTAGGACAGATGAGCTTGTGAGTAAGCTTTTTTTACTGCAATGTTTAGTTTTTCTTTTGACATTTAATAACTTCTGTTTTTTTGGTCAGTGAACAACAAGAGTTGGTGAGTCAGATTGATGTAACCCAAGACAGGGAGCAGAAGCTGGACCTACAGAGAGAACTGGAGAGGTTGGTTTCCCGGATAGAAGAGAAAGGAGCTCAGATCACTAAGCTCCGCAAACACCAGCAGACGGTATGTGTGCTGCCACTCAGGACAACTCCAAGTGATGACTGAAAAGCATGATGTTAAGATCTAATTGTGTTACTAGTGTAGATGTTTGATTTGGGTCTGCTCCTGCACAGGTCTATGAATTTACGAGCCTGCCATGTGCTGAGGAACACACAGCCAAGAGTGAGATCAAGCCACTTGTTCCTTCTCCTGTCAAGGCTAAACAGAAGGGAAAGAGAAGTGGAAGGCCTCAAAAAAACCTACAGCTTCTCAGGGAGACCCAGAGGTTCAGAAACAGTCTCAAACAAGATGACATCTCCTGGGAAACGTGAAGTTCTCTCAGAGGTCTTTATCTGTGAAGGCTTTGATCCTACAGCTGGATGAACCACAAAGACTCCCCTTGGTTCCTTGCAGAATGTTTTCCACTTTCTGGGCAATTTTAGTAATACATGGAAAGACGAATTAAAGTGCATCAACCTGGACTTGATGATGTGTTGATCAGAAAATTAAATCTTGCACAAACTGCATTCTTTGAAGATAGATGTTGTAGTTTATGAACCATGACCTTAAGTGGCCTACAAATCGACATGAAGTGCTTCTCATAGTATATCTCATCTCAGACGAAGCTGGATAAACATGTTTTATAAATTTTAAATAAAGTTTATTATCTCTGCATATTGTATATATGTATATAAATATTTGTTCACAATTTAGATCCCATAGTGCAGATGTTGTAATTCTGTAATTTTGTTCTGATTTCACACCAAGAACCACTAGATGGCACTACTTAGTCGATGTTTGCAGACTGGTGTGTAGGCTTTTGCCCTTATCAGGTGTTGTCATTGCATGTACAAAAGCAAAATATAACACGCATCTTTAGCTTCTACTGTGTTAAACGGTCTATGACAGAGATTAAGCACATACTCGTAATTTTCACAGCAGTTGGTTGGACAGCTGAGAAATGTAGCCCTAACCACAGAACAAACAGATGTGGTTTTTATCACAGTGCACAAGTGGGAGGAACAACTTTTTACCACAGGATTTTGCTATTTCACACAGCCAAAACCTCTCTCTTCTCTTAAAATCTGCTATGAATGTAACCAGTCTACAACTTAATTACACACTGGTCAGATGACAGGATGTATGTCTGCCATGACTGGTCTGGAACTTTTTTATTGGCTCTGTCTTTATTTGAGTTAGCCACCTTTCATGGGATAAATAACCCCATATGAACATTCCTATACCATATCCCCAGTATCAATCATTGTTTCACATTTAATATGTCATCGGTTCACATTTCTGATAAACAAGCATTGTTTTTAAAGTAACTTAAAACACATTTTGAGCTCTCCTTCCATTACAAATAACTGAATAAACAACTCCATGTTGTATATAGTCACAAATAGAAATTCAAACATCTCTTAAAGCTCTGACAAAGGTTTTAGGAGAAGAAAACAGATGATTATTGTTGTTGCTCTCACATTCAGTTCATTATCTGGCCTGCATTGCTTGGTGCTGGTATTCTTGGCATGATCCAGAGTTCACTGCATGGCTAAATGGACTGAGCTGGTGTGTGAGAGATAGACTAAACCTGATGCATTGTTTCCCTGTGCTCCCATATTAGATTACAGGGCATGACTGGACACAGAAATGAGGTTAGTTGAAGCAAGTCAGGATCCCTCCATGCCCACATAGACATCTCCACTGGCTTTTAGCCACTCTCCTGACCCTGCAACCCTTCTACCTTGTGATTCCATACCCTTCTTTTTGTCTGGTATTGAACAGCAGTGGTGTGTTGAGAGCGCAGCATATGTAGGAGGGCCGAGTGTGTGTCAGGCATTTAGCTGTGGGTGTGTGAAAGGATTGCATACAAACAGCTTGTGAGCCATTATCTTTGAAAGATAAATATGTGTCTACATTTAAACAGGAACAAGGAGTACAGTTTGTCCTCAGTGTTACAGGTTCACACTGAGAAATTACATTACAAGTAACATCCTTAGTGTGCGAAGACTAAATTTACTGCACAGCCATGAAAAAGTTGTCTGAGTGTGGCATTTTCCACTTCATAGTGAGAGATGCAATAGAGCATCACCGCTGCCCATTAACAGCAGAGCCTAAGTCCAGGGTTGCAGATTGTTTTAAACTGACACACAAGATAGAAATTTTTCCTGTAACTCTCCTTGGTTCTAGGAAATACGTCCAGCTGGGAACTTTGGACCACTGCAGGGATAACAGTATAAACACACACTGTACCAACACACCTCATTTAAGAATCTAACCAACTATGTAGACCATGATTGTTGAGAGTGCACACACTGATTCATGGGCTCACTAACATTTTCTTTAGAGCCACATGTTTTTGCTACATAAGCAGAACTTTGCTGTGACTTTGGAAGCTGACCACGTGTCCTGTCGGGAGCATAACCCAGTGAACACTCAACAGCACGAGAAACAAATAGTTTTCTTCAGTTTTGCCAATGCAAGGCAGGCTCAAGGTTGACCAACTATACAGGGTGGGGTAGATCGTCCATTTAGAGAACTAGAAAAGTGTTCATGAATTTGATCAGACGTATAAATTATGTTAGAGATTTTCTAAGTAGATGCCAAGTATATTTTGACCAACACACTCAGACACAGCTGGATGAGAAGTTGAGCAAATGGGAAAAAAAATAAATAAATAATTGTAATTCTAAAGTAATTATCATTCGAATGAGACAAAGCAGTCAGCTGGCATAAGGCCTGTAAACAGTAATGGTTATGTCCTGGTTATGGCCAAAGGTAAAGAAAAAAAAAATGTACTTAGAAATTTTTATTGCCTTAACCCGATGTAATTAGTAAAGTAGATGCTGGATTAAACAGTTAACTTTCTTTATCTCATCTTGTTGATGTAGCATTACACACACAGGTCAAAACAAAGCAAAGCCTGAACTTGATATCTTTTGTTGTCTGGGCAACGGTTCAATTGTAACCATGGTGATGGAGCACACTGAGGCCTGGCTGTTTCTCACTGTCCCACTTGTGTGAATTGTCATGTAAAGCAAGCTCCAAGAAAGTTGACACTGCAGTCAAATGAAAAGATATACAGTGATTTGTTAAACAATATTCAAACTTTATTGGTTTAACATTGTGAAACTCATAGAAAACAAGGCCAAAACATAAAAGATTTTGAGAGAGAAATAAGCTAAATAAGCACAAAAATTGTCATGAGGCATTGTGGCACCTGCAAGTGTCTAGATATGGCTGTGTGTGGGGAGGTTAAAGCAAAAACAACAAAATCGTACCTACAAGACGACAAGGGCGGCTGTAACACAACTGGTAAAAAGTATGGCACTACAGTGTGTGCACATGGCAATAAAGGCAAAAGTCAAAGGAGGGAATCAAAAAGCTTTTTACTCACTGCTCTTGGAATTGAACACTGCAAGGCTGAAAACCGACGCGAGAGGCCTACATGACTAAACAAACGTGGATCTAAATTTAAAATCCTAGCAGAAGGAAAACAAGTCATTCAATGAAACGGCTGAAAAACACAAACAAAGTGGAGTTCAAGTTGTCATGTGCCTGTTAAGGAACATCGGAAGTCTGTGGGTGTGGTTACAACATATCTGTGAGTTATTTAATCACAATGAGCGAGTGAAAAGCTGTCCAAGCTACAACCACACTTCATCTGGTTGAAAAGTGTGCCACTCAATAGCTGGTTATGTTCATTAAAGCAGCATTTAAACACCTAGGTCTGCTCTGTGATTAGACAACATGCAGATATTTAAATGCTATTTAATTTCCACCTGTATCAGAAGATATTTCAAACAAAAGTAGCCTGGTAATATATGTGGGCAGCTCGTCACAAGCAAATGCTCTGTGGATCTGATCAAGAAGTTAAGGCTGTGCGACATTTAAGCAGAATACAACATAGAAAACCATTTCACAGGGGTCTGAAAGTGCTGAATCCCATTGAAATTTAATAGGTGTGGCATATCATTTTACAAACTACAACTATATATGGATATTAACTGAATAAGGCACTTTTCTTTAAGAGGTGCAGGGACTGAGTAACTTGTAGGGGAAGCTGCAGAGAGTCAACACAATGAACATCTACTGGTATCCATGGTAACCAGAGGTGTTTTGACGCACCACTATGCTGACATGTGAGGCTGTGCTGTTGAGGAATGCAGCTCACCGCATCGAAAGCAGCGAGCGCGCCGTCAGGATTTAGTGGTTACGCATCGTACCGCTCAACAGCTGTGAATAAAACTCAAATAAGTCACGAAATTTGGGCGACAGGACTCCTCATGCAGAGACCGACGGGTGCATCTAAGGCAAAGCTCTGCAGCCTATTCGCCACATTTGGGTCTTTGGGCTGTAGCCTAATGCCACCAGGTGACTGTAGGATTAAAGGCGTGTTTATGGTGAGCAGCAGAACACATGTAATGCTCAATTACGCAGGCCAAGCAAACAAAAATCATATGCTCTCATCGTGTTTTGTTGTCATACAACACATGTTGATTATTCATCTATTATCTAGTTAATATTCATAACTGAATAGTTATACAAGCATTTTGTTTTTTTTTTCTTGTTTTGTTTTTGGCAGAACAATGAAAACATTTACAAAGACTAAGTTACAAAACAAAGCTCGTCAGTGCAATGCTCAATTTCCATGCCAAAACTGAGGCCTTTGGCTTAACACACACTGTTTCAAGGCATTCTTTATCCTTCTAATCAAGTGGTTTTTAAAGTTTGTCTAAATCTTTAAGAGCATATGCAGTGGCGGGGTGGGGGGTGGGGGGGGCACAACTACAAGCATCCCGCATGCAATAATGAAAAAGACTTAAAGAAAACATTCTTGATGCAGACAACCCACTATAAACAAAAGGTTCTGATAAACACTTATTCATTTAGCCTTTACTCAAGTTGAAACCTAGAACATAAATGAAAACAGCATGGCTATTTACAGCAGAGATAAAATGGGGGGAAAAAAAATAAATCACAGTTAGCAGCAAGCTAATTAGAACACGAACTCTAGCATGGTCACTTTTTTGTTGCTGTTCCACACTCATTCACAATCACCTCATTCACACGGCAGAAATCAGAGGTGCAATTCTCATTTTAACCAAGCCCAACATTTCTACCTCTACACACACTCTAATACTCAACTTTTTTAATTAAGCCCAATATGTTTGCCATGTCTTTAAAAAGGTACACTGCCAGATTTATAGCACCTCGGAGTGGTCCAAAATTTCCCCCCAGCTCATTGTTCATGCCTTGGAATTAAACACAATTTACATCTGAGTTCTGAAACACAAAAAGTGAGGTGGGAGGAAATTTGAAGGCCGTATTGGGAGCTACAAAAAAAGGGCAGTGCCTTTAAATTATCTATTTATACAAGGTTAATAGTGAGAAGACCATACGTTTCAGGCACTGAATGTAGTCTTCTCTATAAGGAAAAACGTCAATGGCCCCTTGAGTCACAATTCTTTAGAAATAAAAGGCCTATCAGTCCAGCTGGGTCACTACAGCTCTCACTGTTCACCAATATCAGCACCGCGATACTGTTTCTCTCCTACAAACAAACTAATGACAACACCCACGCCTCAACTAGGAAGAAAATACTCATCCTCAATCATTTCTCTCTTTTCATCATACTGGACATTAAAGGCACTTCACTGCAATGCTATCCATTTTGAGAAAGGTGCATGCCATTTTCCTTATCTTCTCCATTTTCTATATCTAATTAATTTATTAATTATCTTGAATTATTCATTTTCACCTTTTGGACCGCTCCACAGAAAGGAAGGGGCAGCTCCACGTTAGCAACCCGAGTGGGTACAGAGATCAGAAATTAGAGTTGGGAGATTCATGTTTAGGAATGAATTTGATACATGACTTATTGCATTGAGCTGCTCTACTGGCAGTCAGAATCTGGCATTTTAACAACTAATAGCGGGTGAAAGACTTCCACAGGGAATTCCAAAACAGAGAACACACAGCATTCCTACATGCCAAGGGAGACACCCATCAGAATAAGGCTATTTAACAGAAGGACTGCTATTTTTTTTTTAAGTCTTCCGTCAGATGATTTGCGTGTTGCTTTTATTCCCTCGTAAGTAAACTCACCAGTTTCCATCATCTATAAACACATATACATGATACAGCTGCATGGGGGAGAGGGATGCTGCCCATGATTCAACAGGCTAAAAGCAACACTGAATCATCACAGTCATTACGTTTAAGAATAGCTGTGAACTCAAACAGTGTTTCCAAATCGAAACGCTCTAAATGCTGCCGCTCTGCAGCTGCACTATCCCCAAGCATCCTCTGTATATATATGACTAATTCTTTAACTCTCATGTTGTGTTTTTAATTGAGGAAGCAATGGGGAGCTAGGCTGTAAATAACACAAACCGCCCATTTGAAAGAAGATGGTCTTTGCAGGATGACTAATGACATGGCAGAGGTGGGAAGACCTACCAGTTGATGTCATCCATATGCTCAAGGTTTAAATACTCCGTCACAAGAGATCTGTTTAGTTGTATGAGTTGGCGCACCATGAATTACCATACATACAAGCGTGGGTGGGTGTCTTATATACAGACCACAATGGTAGCACCAATGCAGGCCGAAACTACAGGTGGCACAAACATCATAAAATAAAACAAACCTGCTTGAAAACACTGTTTGAGTCTGTTGTGATGAGTGTGTGTGTGCGTGATGAGTGAGAGATTTCTCTGGAAGGTTCTAGTTGGTGGTGGATAGGTCGAGTAATGTGGATCAAATGGAGTTGCTGCTTCAAAGGGTGTGGTAGTTGCGGTCTTTGGACTTGCAGAATTTGTAGAGGAAGAAGATGACGGCCTGCAGGCCCAGGACCAGCACTATTCCACCGATGAAGCTCGCAGCATCAAAGGTTGAGTTCTTGTGTGGGGCAGCAGTAGGGGGAACAGTTGAGGTCTTTGCAGCTGTGACAAAAAGAGAAAATAAGAATGGAAATCCATTACTCTTATAGTACTTAGAAGTTATTACATTACAGATGCTAAAAATGTCAGACTTACCTGTAGTGGTTTTAGATGTAGAAGTGGTGTTACTGCTTGGACTGTGGGCTGTGGTGGTTGTTGAATTGTCTGCTGTCACAGGGTCAAATAAGGATACACGTTAATATTTACTGTAATAAGGTACTGGAATTATTTTAGGTTATAATCTGTTATCAGTCAAAATGAATCTGGAATCTGAGGCTCAAACTGCACAATGTGCAAGTAGTTTTCCTTGAAAACACCAGAGCACAGTGAAGTTGGTCACATAGCTAAGGAGGTGTAGGATGTTAAGGTGAAGCAGTGACTGAATACAGCTCTGATATGTAAAGATGTAAAACTACTGTTTAAAGAAGAATGTGAATACCTGCTCACATCTTCACAGAAATCTTGAGGATTATATCTTTTAAATATCTATTACGAAGAACACTTTGAAAGCTTCTGAACAACACAGACTAGAGCAGGGAGTAGCAAAGTGTTTTTAGGGACAGTTACCTGTGGTGTTGGTGTTATGGGTGCTGCTGACAAAAGGGATTTGGGTAGTAGGCCGAGTAGGAGTAGTAGCAGGAGAGGTTTCAATAGCTGGACAGGAAACCAACACCAAGACAGGTTGTAAGTGGGAAAGCAAAAGACATCACTCAACAAGATTACGTCAGGAAATTACACAACTCTCCCTCATCATTTCTACCGAGCAGGTGAAAATAATGTTCTACACCTGTCAAAAGACGACAGACAGACCCAAGGAGCAGATACTTTGACACTTTAGTTAGAACATAGCTTTAGTTAGAACATAGCTAGGCCCAAGACTAACTAAAAAAATATACGTGTTATACATGTTAATACAAAAAACTAATATCCCACCTTAACAGAGTATTTAGAACAAGCCGTGCAAGTAAACTTACCTGTGCAGCTAGCATTAGTGCAGGAATCGTTTCCTGACTGAAGAGTCTTGTTGTGACAGCTGGGAATAGCTGAAACAAACAAATGTTTCCTGAATTAAATGTCACATTCATGGTTTAAAGAAGATGTCAGTATCATATTTTCAGCTAGAGAAAAAGGTCTTTGTTATATATTCATGAGCTCCAACCAACAGCTCCTTAGCAGCCCAAACAGATAAAGCAAAAATAATCAACATCACTCCGAGTGTCCAAATCCTAAATTTATAACTCAATTCATACTCACAGCCAACACACATCTGCATATTATTACTTATTTTGTAGTTACGCAACACATCTAGTGGCGCAACTCTCTTTTCTAATCTCCACTACAGGAAGGTCTGAGCCGTTTCAAACATAGGACCACATCCTGAAAATTGAGAGGATGATGCCCCGACCATCCTGCTGCCACTATTTGTTTTTTATCTTTACCAAATCAGAACATATCCGATCAGATATAAGATGAGATAATGACTCAAGTAAATTCTTGTACTCAAGTGCCCTTCTTTAGTAATAATTACCTTTTATCACTGCTTTAAGTTTTATTTTGTAGGTTCAGTCAAGTCATAGCTGGATCGAGGTGTTTTCTCTTTTCCAGTATTATCAGATTAATAATTAACCACAACAGAAGTGGACTTTGCCCTTTTCTCTCTGAAACACTTTGACATACAGATAAAGAATTAATTTAACATAAGTTACAACAGACGTCAGTTACTAATGAATCTGAAAAACTAAATTTAAGTCCTTTACAGACATGATTAACTATAGCAAGTTTAAATGTCATTTGTGTCAGTTTCGTGAGTGTTAGAAATGACCTGTGTCACAGTGAGAAACACATGAGTCATAACTGTCGTCTTTTCACACCCAGTTATTTGATACTCACTTTATTGCTGTTGTTCAAGCTAAAACTGTCAAAAGATTTCACTGCAATCTTCAGTAGAGACATCCGCACTGCCTAAATACCAATAGACAATTATCTGGTAATTTGTTCTATTGTTTGGGGCAAAATAAATCAATGTAAGGAACATGAAGACTAAGATGCAATGTTAAAAACCACAAAAAACATTTCTTGTTCTTCAAATGTATAGATTTTATGCTCTTAAAATATTTAACTTAAGTATCCTTTAGTTTTGTACTAGTCTTTCTGGGCTTTTCACCTTTTTTCAAATGTGTCACACACAGAAAAAAAAGATTATTCAATTGCCTCTTACATACATAATAACACACACTGCTGAAGAAGCCTTTTGTACTCCAGGAAACATCAGAAGCTGAACAATAGTTTGATTTATCAGGATCCAGTTTGAAACTTCCTGGACATGGACACAATAATGCATATACAATAACAGTATACAAATATCCAGCATGGCCGTACTCTGCTTCCACTCGTCTCTGCCCTCTTTGGAATCTCATTTTACACATCTCAGGACTAAACATTATAAGTAATACAGTAGTGGAAAATAAATTTTCCACATAAAGATCCAATTATGTTTAACTCTGATGAGAGATGAGCTCATTAAACGCCCATGACCTCGACTCTGTGCTGATAAAATCATAGTTGAATTTGTTTACACACGCACACGGGAGCATTACAACCTCAAATACATCACAAGGGGAACTGAGTCTAGTCAGTGAATTGCACCTGCTGCTAATGACTCCCACCAGAAGGATGCCCATAAATTACATAAACCAACTTTTATCAGTAAATAAGGCTGGAGCCATTACGCTGAAAACAGCAGGGTCCACACAGGGTCAAAAAGGACTCACTTGCTTGGGTTACATTGTGAAGCGCATAAAGTTTCTCCTGACCATCTGAAATAGGTGTTGGTTCAGTTATGTGGTACTGGTGATGGATACAATGACTTAGTAATGATGTTGAAATGACTGGAAACAAGCACAAGAAAATAATCGGTTTCTCTAAATATTTTCAAACTCAAGAGTGAAGCGTTTTACAGCTGTACACTAAATGACTCACTTCCTTTCTAACGGTGATTTTTAAGATCGTCATTCTGAAAGTGTCACACCGTTTGTGTGACCTGCATTCTGTGCATGTCGAACCACATGTTTTTTTTCCTCTCTATCTTTGTAATCTTACAGGAAGTTGTGAAAGATGGGAACAGCTCTCACCTTTACCAAGATAGTGACGACAACAACGACACAGGGTTCGTCCACAGCTTGTTCGAGCCAGAGGCTTCAGGGACTCATCTTACTAGAACGGCTCTGGGTTAAGAGCACTCAGCTTTGTCACAGACCAGAGCCTGTGCTTAATGGAGCTACAGAGCTTGCGTGTACACGTGTAACGTTTTAGAGCTTCTGAACACTGGGCTGCAGGGAAATATGCCTCAGACGCTTGGCTTGTTTACAGTAAATCCCAAAACCAAAGATAAATCTGGTAATGACAACGTGGTAGGCGTCTGCTCACTGCAGCAAAGTCATCTCAACTGGCCAGAGCTGGCCTTTCCGGTTTTTTGCTGAGTTCATATCAAATAGGTGATGCATTCTTGAGCCTGTGAAAGGCTTTAGCTGTAGGCTTACTTGTGTGGGTGTGTATTTTTGTGGCAAGTAGACAATGTGGTTCAGCGCTGTGGCGACTGCTTGTATCCTGCGTGGCAGGATGGTTAAAGTTGTTCCGGTGTGTCTTTGGGAAGGAACGATAGAAAAGGTGCATGATAAAAGGAAAAAAAGAGCCAAAGCTCACTAAAGCTGTATCTAATGAGCCTTTATCTTATTCAAACCAGCATCAAATGAACATACGAAAAATAACACCTGGATTTCTTGTTCAATAAAATACACTAACACATTAAATGATTCAGATTCCAATATGAGAGGAGATTTTAATATTTGTTCATACTTAATGTCTTTGGGTGTGTGCTTGTTATTTCCTACTGAGCCCATAGTGTAATTGTAAACCTGAACATGTTTCTCCCATGAGAAATACATTGACATTGCTTAACAATCCTCTTGGCTCCAGGAAGAGGTAAATAATTGTCATCTGCTGTGTCCTGTTCGACTAGCTAATGAGTCATTAAATAATGTATCATCACAGGGCCTTTTAACAATTAGAAACACAGCAGCAGGGAAGTGTGGCCTGACCAAATCTCAAAGCAGCCTGTCAAGGAGAAAATCAATGCTTAACTCACGTGTGAGGTAAATTACTTGTGCGTTTCCTACTAAAGTAAACTGAGTGTAGCTTACTCACCATCAATTTACTGGACCAACTTGTGACAGAGGTTAAAAAACACAAGTAGTTTCCCTATTTTGTCAATGACAACTAAAATATAAGTCAGGATACCAGTACACGCTTACACCCAAAGGATAAATTATGAGAGCACATTAAACTAATCTTCTGTACTATCCGCACACTCCTTCCTTTCAGTTGTGCTTCTTCCTTCTGTTCCCCAGTGTGAGGATATTGCAGGTTTCCTGCCACACATCCTCTCACTTTGTCTCCTATTCATCTTCACAATCCCTGGAGACCTGCGTGTATCCAACTACACAAACTGAACTTAGGCAAACATTGGAGTAAGGCCCTCTAGGCTGACGTGGTCAGTATCACAATAAACACTCAGTATTTCTATTCACTTACAAGGTTCAGATTTTGGCCAGAGGGGAACTGTAGCCTTTTTGCCAGATGTTTGCTCTCAAGCAAACAATCACTGAGGTTTATCACTCAGTTTTATTCATATCTACTGGGTGAACTCATGTGACATGTTTAAGAGAACTTACCTCTGCCGTACCATAAAAACCTGCAACCTTATTTCCTGACACTGATACCAACAATAAAACAACCAGCTCCTCTTTTGACTTACTCACAAAAAAAGACAAAAATCACACAGGGGTAGTGTGCAGTGAATAGAAAGTTTTTGCATTGACTCAGCAAACAATCTGTCAAGCAGTATTGCATATTTCTAAATCACCAACGGACAGACTTCCGAATTAGGATGAAAAATACCACTGCAACATATTTCTTCACATCCTCTCTACAGAGCAGAAGTCAGAGAGATTTCTAATAGTCTGAGCACTCATGTTAAACAGTTATTCCATTAAGATAATGAAATTACGCGACGGTGATACGGAGAAGCGGGCAAAGGGCAGCAAAACCATAGTCAGAACTAAAGTGAGGCTTACATATCTGAACGATGAAGAACTAGCTTCGTCTTCCCTGCCTACTAATCAACTGCAATTCATTTATGTGGTAGTAAATACTACTGAGAGTTTACAATCGTTCACATAATTTACCCCACCCTAGACCTCTCACCCTACAGGGATGTGTGCCAGTAACTCACTCCCAAACCTGTCCAGGCCCAAAGCACAGATCCACACAGTGTTTCCAGACAACACAGCCTGAGCTTAAATTGGGATGACATCGTCTAAAAACATCCACTGCCATACATTCACTCCATACCCAGGAATCATGTGTCTAATCAGCTCAACTGTGGGGACAATGTGGGACACACAAAGACCAACCTGCCACACATTCCTGACAGATACTTACATGCGCAGGTCAACCAAACACAGTCAGTAGTGTTGGCACACGCCTCACATCCTAGATTCGAACATCCATCTGCAAGGAAGACATAAAATCTGATTTATTTCTGGTGACTGTAATTAACAGATAAAGTGACACTGTGGCTCAACAGAGGATGCAGAGAAAAAGAAACTTATGAACAGAGCAGGGAGGTACAATGTAAGAAAGAATATGTGACCAAAGAAAACAAACAAACATGGGCGTTTAGTAATGTAAGGCTGTTGCATAACAAGCTGATCTGGTCTGTGGTACCTGATGTACCTGATCCGACAATTACAGTTACACCTGTCTTCTTCCTCATTGCACAATTCAGTCCCCGTTTCCTGTCATAACTCACATTATATTACAGCTACACAATTCACATTTAACTTCATGTCACACAGCTTGTTAGCAGGCCACGTCGTTAGCTAATCCTAACAATTTATGAGTTAGTGGCCACCGTGGAAATAAAACTCACAAGTTGCCAAAAGGACGTTTTCATTTAGCAAAGCTTAAAAAATGAGCGGCAATATTAAAACTGAGCAGCGGCGCATCTTACAGACACCACGGCGGCCGAAAACGAAGCCTTAGAGACAGATTAAAGTCAGTTTAGTGAGGATGTCTTCGGCGAGCTAAGGAGGGACACGGCTAGCCGCTAGCTCAGCACCGAAAGGTCGCAAACTTACCTGTGTCCGCTACGGCTGAAGCGGCGATCAGAGCCGCGACTACAGCGAAAAACACCACCTTCAAAGACATTTCTGCGCTCAGGTTATTGCTCCGTCTGTTCAACAGTGGACACGTATCTGCTCGGAAACGTCGAATATGACAGTTTGGAGATTTGGATGGCTCCTCCTGCGTCGTCGTCTGCTGCTGCTGCTACTGCTGCTAGCTCGGCACTTCACTTCCTACTTGACAGGTCATGTGGCACTTTTCACAGGGAGGGCTGAGGGCTGAACTGGAGGACGTGTGGGCTGCGAACACGTCAAAGCTGAGAAAGAGGGGTGTATCTTCAGTGTCTTTTAACAGATTGATAGGTTTTTCTTTCTGATTGGCTGAGGGCCTGGTGATGTGGCCCAAAAATACGCCAATTAAACTACACCTGTAGCGCAGAACACTTATTATTACGATAAAAATACAAAGACGTATGAACTCAACACAGGGCCCAGGGCATAAATATCTTATAGAGCCCCACGCGTTACCAACAGTGTTAGGGGCACCACATTACTTAAGTAAAACATTGCATAATATGACTTCCGGGTTCAGGTTACTTTTATTGTATTCATGTATTCACTGCATATATACATGCCTAAAATCACACATACATATACATAAAATCATTAAATAATGAATCATAAGTACACATTACGACGTACAACATCAAATCCTAAGGTGGATGTGATCTGAATATGGGGTGCAGCCCATACAAAAACCTGATCTCTGGCCATATATAAACGTATTTATTGAACAATGAACAACATACTGTTTACATACCTGCATATATACATCATCATATGAAAAATATATGTGCAAATATGTAGTAGAAATGTGATTACCATGCATATATGCATTTCTAATATATGTTGCTCAATAGATTTAGGTTATTTTAATATCTTCACACTTTATATGTATTTTAAAAATAGCTATACATTATCTAGTATAGGTAGGCAAAATATAAAATACAACTTAGTACAACGCAACTGATATGTGGAGACCAATGTGGAACTGTTAATATACTGAGAGATATATTTTACAAATTTTTAAAAGATTTAGTTTAGTTTATATTACACATGTAAATATATGTGACTGTACTTTAAAATAACAAAAAATTATATATAAAAAAACAATTTTAAAACATGTTGCATCAAATATAAAAAAACATTTATTTTTTCAAATAACAATTGACATTGACTATGACATTGTGCTATTATCAATATTAAAATGCAACAAGATAATAAAATATCAATTTGTGGCTATGTTAATTTATATTAAAATATCAATTTACATGATTGGTAAATTACTGTATTCTGTTTTATTTACATGTATACACCGTAACAACTTTTTTGGAAATGGGATTATATACATATGTATGTGTATCATATATTTATTTCACTACATCAAAAACATTGATATAGTGAAATTTAAGAAGACATCCAAGAAAGAAAATGTGGGGGCTATAGCTTTAATACTCCACAATCTTTAACTTTACATTCATACTTGGGTCTTTCATTGAAAGTTGGGGCGTCTTCTAATTTCCTGAGAATGTTGAAACCTTCGACCACTTGTCTAGATAGAAAAGTAAAGACATTAAGGTTGAGCTAAACTGTAAGACAAACACAAGCTCCTGCATGCTGGAAAATCCGATTACTGTAGTTATACAAACCCAAATGCAATGTAGGTCTTGTCCATCCAGAGTGTTGGCTGCAGTGTGATGTAGAACTGGGATCCATTGGTGTAGGGGCCCTTATTAGCCATTCCTAGAATTCCCCGCTTGTAATGGGAAACAGCAAAACTCTCATCTGCAGGGGGAAAAGCAATGTTCAGGTTTAATCCATTAGTATACACCCTGTTACAGTGTGTTCTCGTGTTAATGCTGTGGTGTTCCAGCTACTATTTATACTGTATCTGTACCTTCAAACGTTGGTCCATAGATTGATTCTCCACCATCACCTCTTCTTTCTGGAGAAATATCTGCAAACGTAAAGTTTACAATGTAACATCACTCAATGTAATACATTTTCTAAGAGCAGATAAAAATAACTTTTAAATCAAACTCAGCATAACTAAAATCATGTAAAGATGTAAAGATAACTACATGGATGAACATCAAATTCCCTGCACACTAATATAGGGTGCCAGGCTGTGTATTTTTCTATTCAATTCAGCTTTCAATTCAACTTTATTTATATAGCGCCAATTCACAACACAAGTCATCTCAAGGGACACTATTGAATTTACCAAATGAAAACCGGACAGAAATTGGCTCTAGAGTACCTCCACCTTGCACCCAGCCATTGGGCACCACGCGATGAAACAGAGAGCCCTTGTAGCAGAGTCGGAGGCCACTCTGAGGCAGTCCTTGCTCTCCTGTGCACAGAGCCTCAAAGTTCTTTGATGTCTTTGGACAAACATCCGAGAACAGCTAAGAAGTTGGAAGACAATGTGTCTTTGAAACATCAGTCACCTCTAAACATAAAAGCTGATTTGAAAAGTCACAGGAGTGAGATAACACTGGTGGTACTCATGAAAAACAATGTGATAACATGTTTCTGTCACCTCAAACAGCAACCTCCCCACGGCCTCTCCTGCTATCTCAATATCCATGAAGACAAATTGATGCTATTGAAGACAAAGAAAATGTGTTTTTGTTTTATATTTAGCAAGTAAGCAAAATCTTTTTTAAATAAATATATGTTTTGAGGTTGTATAATTAAGCTAGTACAATCACTAATGACTTTACCTTATATGCTCTCATATTTATAACTACATGTGACTGTGATGTTGACTTACCCCACTTTTCTTGAGGTGTTTTGTGTAGTAGTCTTCAGTAAGAGCCATGTAGAAAGCCTGCGGCCGAGTAAAAGTGAAACCCCACTTCTCCTTGGCCCAGCTGACAAGATCTTTTTCATTACCAAGAAGACGGCCGTTCAGAAAGCACATCAGGTTGCTGGAGTACTGCCACACTTCACTGCGCAGGTCCTTGAATCACAAGTGTTGAACAAGATTTATTGTGATTCAGCATTTCGGAGTAACCATAATGTGAAACTACAGCAGTATGTTATCACGTACATAGGTGTGTAGTATATCATCATGACATAGGGCAAGGTGTTGACCTCATTTAACATGAAGTCGCTGATGTGAAGCAAACCAAGAACGTTTTTTAAGATTCTTTGCATATGTTACCAGGCAATTTTATACCAAATTTAGCACCTGTTACTAGCTGCTACTGTTATTTATTTATTTTTTCAGTGCAAGGCATTCAATTACTGACATTGCTAGTTTCACTTAAGTGAAATATCTGATCACTTTTACCACTAGAGCCAGCAGCCTCACACCCTTCACCTTCTGAATGGAGTATTGCTCTTTATAAATATCGTTAAAGTTCAGTTGCAAACAAATATAATGACATACTTACTCTTTTTTTGTTGTACAGATAAGTGTTCCAGTCAAATTCGAGTAGTGCTTGAATTATTGGATTGACAAATGCCTCTGGAAACTTCTGCTTTAGTCCCTGTTGTGCACAGTCAAAACAAATGAGTGTTGTTAACGTTCAGAATAAAATGATTAAACTACAGGTTTCAGAAACGAGCGAAAATAAAGTTTACCTCAGCTATACATTTGGCAATATGAAAATTTCGGTCTTTAATTAAGCCGACAATTTCTAGATGAACTTTTAAGTCCATGTCTGAAAAGAAAAACAACCAAGAAGTTAAAAAAGTATTCACTGTGTAAACAAAAGCCTCGTGTCCATAGCAACAAGCATTTGGAGGCGCTTTAATATGACGTTTATTTTAAAATGTCCGGCCTCGCACCATTTCGTTAAAGTAGTACCTTTATTACCAGATTATTTTAGTGGTAGTGCACATATTGGTTACATAGTGTAGTGGGTTATTTACTGAATATACATTTTAGCGTTGAGTCAATTATCGTATTGTCACAATTAACTTTATTTTCAGTGTCGTGACAATCAATACAGCAACAAGGCAGCATAGCACGGAGACGTTGAACAAATTGGAACGTGGCCCAACGGCGCCACTGTTTAAAATTTGCGGCGCGTTGTCCTGTTGTTTTGTCTTATTTTGTAGTGACGTTTTCAACACATTTCCCTCCGTTAAATCAACACAAACACATTTTTGGAGTAGCTATGGGTGTTCACGATTTGTGGTCTATCGTCGAACCGGTTCGTGAGGCCGTGCCGTTGTACAGTTTGAGCGGAAAGACACTAGCAGTTGACCTGAGTTTATGGGTGTGCGAGGCTCAGCATGTTCAAGCAATGATGGGGAGAGTTACTAAGCCTCATCTGAGGTAATGCTCTCATGTTGTACTTTAATTATTTTCCCATTGATGTTAGCTTGAAGTATGGCATATACATCCTTATATTTTGTGCAGCAGCTTGTCGTCATTCCGTCCAATAAATGTATGCACTAACTTTATTTGTGTGTGCAGGAATTTGTTTTTCAGGGTGTCATCCCTCACACTGATGGGAATAAAGCTTGTCTTCGTCATGGAAGGAGAAGCCCCTAAACTTAAAGCAGAAACCATGAGCAAGAGAACAGAAACGAGATTTGGAGGATTCAAAAAGGCTGCGGCCACCAAACGCACGACAAACACCAGCAGAGGGCGCTTCAAAGCTGTACTCAAAGAGGTTGGTTCTCTACTGTCCCGCATCTCGCCATCATTAGCAGTCATAATGCATTCATGTTGTTATTAAGCAGACTGCCTCTCTCATCTCTAGTGTGCAGAGATGTTGGACTACCTGGGTGTGCCGTGGGTGACAGCTGCTGGAGAGGCTGAGGCCATGTGTGCTTATTTGGACTCGCAGGGTCTGGTGGATGGCTGCATCACCAACGATGGAGATGCGTTCTTGTATGGAGCCCGGACTGTCTACAGAAACTTCAATATGAACAGCAAAGTATGTTTGTGAGAGTTTGTCTCAATCATTAACAGTGTATACGGTCTGTATAAAGTTGAAACCTTATTAAGACTTAACCCTAATGTAATAGTTGGGCACATGTCAGCTTTTAAAACATATATTCCCTGTTGATTTAGAGAAGGAAATGCTGCACTCAGTGTTCCAGTTCTTGTTGCATTACTAAAACTCATACGTGGATACATAGTTACATAAATTCACCACTGGTACTGCACGTATTGTTTATTATATATTGTTTATATTCATTTTATTAGCAGGACTGCAACAAATTGAATCTATCCAGTGAGTCTTATATTTAAATGTTTTAGTCCGTGATAACATAAAATACTTGTAATTTATATCCTTAGTAGATAAATTGTTATTTAATGGTTACAGAGCATGTCGCATATTGACAGTGGCCCTTGTTCAAGTTCTGCTGGGGACCTTTTTTGGATGTCCTAGAGAACCCTCTCTCTCTCTCCATGTTTCCTTTTCTTTTAATCTAGCTCAAGAGGGGGAAACTATTTAATCTGAATGTATCTAACTTACCTGTGTAATTTTGTACCTTTTTCTTCCAGGACCCTCAAGTGGACTGTTATCAGACATCTCGGGTTCAATCAGAGTTACATCTGTGCAGAGGGAACCTTGTTGGTATTGCCGTCCTCCTTGGCTGTGATTATATTCCTAAGGTGGGAAAGACCATTTTGACACATAAGATTGTCAACATCGCTGAACGTCTGTTAACTGTATACTTCATGCTTCTGTAAGGGCATACCTGGTGTTGGTAAAGAGCAAGCTCTGAAACTTATCCAGATACTGAAAGGACAAACACTTCTTCAAAGGTAGGAAACAAAAATCCAGAACTCACTTTCTTACCTGTTGGTTGCAGAGAACATGTGGTGTGTTCATGCACTCTGGTCCCTCCAGGTTCGACCAGTGGAAGGAGAATAATGCAGGTGTGTCTGTGGAAGTTGTAAAGAAGGTTCCTCACTGCCACGTATGTCGACATCCTGGTGAGTGGTTTCCAGCTTTGAACCTCATACATAGTGAAAAGCAAAGGGGGTAGGGGGGTGGGGGGTGATGTCCTATGTGTGAGGTGTGTGGCTAATTTAAAGCCATTTAACCTGTCATGGTAAAACATACACATATGTGAGAGATGTTGTTCTGGGTGTGCTGCTGATTTAACACCTGAGTTTCATTTATTCACATCTGTCCTTTTTCCTACATCTCCTGTTTTTTATCAAATGTTTATTCTGATTAATCTCCCTCTTTTTCAGGCTCAGCGAAGGCACATGAGCGTGGTGGTTGTATGCTTTGCAACAGTAAGCATTTCTGTCAACCTCAGGATTTTGATTACAAATGTCCTTGTGACTGGCACCACTACGAACACACCCGCCAGGCCTTGTCTTTTGAGGCAAATATCAGGAAGTATGTTACTTTATGTTAATAAGCACTAGTTTGTTTTTATTTTATAAGAAGAGAAACAAGAGTTTCAGATAAACATCTGAAAACATTTTGACACAAAACTGTGTATATTGGCTTCCATCACTCCCATTAAAGGTGTTTAAAAGGCCACTGGGCACATATCTATTATTTTAAGACACACTTGAGGTCAGTTTTAAGGTAGAACTTGTAAATCTGTTATGTTTGGGCACAAGAAGACTCAAAAGTGTCCACATAGGCTTTGGAAACTTAGTAACCACAAGGATTTGAAAGGATGCTTTCATGTTATGTTTGTAATATCTTCTTCAGGAAAACGATGGCAAGTCAACAGTTCCCTTTTACAGAGGTACAGCTGTTTTTATCCACTATGGTTAATATCTTGTTGTTGCATAGCTGGTGTAATGATGTTTCTAATACTTAATCTTTACAGATAATTTGTGAGTTTCTGATCTCCAAGGATAAACCTGTGTCTCATTTCAAGAGGAGACAGCCAAATATCCTGCTGATGCAGGTACTGGGTTTATTTAAATTATCTCTTTGTGTGTGATGTGTTTCCTGAGCTGCGTGTGATGTTTGTTGTTGTTGTGTTGTTTTCCAGAAATTTGCATATGACAAAATGGAGTGGCCCAAACACTATACCAGTGAAAAGGTTTTAGTCTTGATGTCCTACACAGAGTTGATGAACAGGAAATATGGAAGGGTGATGTCCTCCCAAATCAAGCCCCTCAAGTACTCCTACAATTATTATTTTACTTTGATGATATTGGTAATAAAGGAGGCCATAGAACACATTTATAATATAATATAACATTTGTTTACAACAATTTTTTCCCACAAAAGTATAGTGAAACCCAGAGTAAGGAATGCTGTTTCTTGCTTCGAAGTCAGCTGGAGCACTCCAGGTCAGTTAAAACATCTACATTCAACAAAGGTCTATATTTTTTTATCGATTCCATTTAAGTAATGCTTTCTTATCCTGCAGTGTTTTCATTCTCACACTGAAGGATCAGAGGAATACGTGATATTTATGAAAACGTCTCCTGGGTTGAGTGACATGACTGCTGCATGCAGTGGTGGTTGGGGTGCAGGGTGCTTGTCACCGGTTTGTCTGTTAGTGACTGGTTGTGAGGTGGGGTTCAGAGGTGACAGATCAGTCACAACAGCTACTAGGTGCTAAACTGGCTTCCTCCCCAGCCTGCGAAAGCCGTCATATCAACATATCCACTCTACTAACAAGCTGCTTGATGTGACTTCCCTAAGAAAGTCCTAATCAACTAATTCAGAATTTTCTCATAACTTATGTCATACAATGGAAATAAAAAAATAGTTTTAATACATCTTAGAGCCCAGACCATTGTAATGCATGGTACAATACATCTGAATCCCCTTTATTCTCACCATGTAATAGTAACTTGAAATCACTGATCACAGATGTGTGGTTTTATAGAACGATAACATCTATATCTAATAAATGCTTTCATCCAATATGATCTGTAGTTGTGGGATAAAATATCCCTGATTGAGACACACAAACACAACCTGCAAGACTAATTCAAACAATCACATGTATTAAAGTGTAAATTCTGCTGGGGGAATAAAAAAAGAAATATGCTTCATGAAAGCATATTTGAAGTGGCCTTTATGTTTTATTTCTGCAGAACATTATGTGTATCCCGATGAACATCCTGCAGAGAATCAACATGAGGTGAGGACAATCGAGGAAGAGTCTCTCTTCCGCGTGGCCTTCCCAGAGGTGGTAGAGAGATACCTGAGAGACAAAACTCTGGCTGAAGAGAACAAGACCAAAAGTAAGTAGTAGTAGTAGTTGTAAAAGTAGTTTTAAGGAAATGCCCACTTTAAGGGAACACATGACATTGTTTTTCTTAGAGGGTTTTTGCACCTGTATTTTGAATTCGAAACGTCAAGCTTGACTGATGCTGATGCAAATAATTTTACACAACAAAAATGGCAGCCCCTCCACAGACTACTGAAAACTTCCCACACACTGTGCTGACAAGGATGTCCTGATCAAAGGCACCTGGGACTTTGACTTGTTTTTCAAGGCTATTACAGCAGCTGTAACGCCTGAGAATGTAGTTTGGTAGCTCAGCTAGTTCACACCAAAGGCTTTGATGCAGCCTAGAGGTGTCTGTCTCACAGGCTTTGCTGTCACTTTATGCAGTTGCTCTTTGCTCCCCAGGGTTAGCAATGCTGTAGAGCTCCACTGTAGGAAAACTGCTCGGTGTGTGTGAAAGAGCTTTACAGTCTAAGCTAAAATGTATATGGCATGAAATCATTCAGATAATTGGTGATCTAAAAATGTTAAGCTTTTGATGTCAATTTTGATTCCAGAGAAGAAAACAAAGAGTAAAAAGGAGAAGCCGTCTGATGCCTCTGATGGTATTTCAGACCTCTTGGCTCAGATGACCCTTCAGAGTTCCTCTTTAACAACTGCTACTATTCAACCACAAACACTTCTCACTACCATCTCAAACATAGAAAAGCCAGAAGTGGTGGCTTTGGACACTCCAGTGAACGAAAAACGGCATCGAAAGACGAAAGAAGAACATAGCGGCCCGCCTCATATGCCTCATGCAGAGTCAGAGGATGTTGCTTCACTGTCTGTCTCTGCTGTTATTGATGCTCTACACCTGAGTGAGATTGACTGGGATGGTTTGTCCTTCACATCCTCTCCCCCTCCACAAGCGGCAGCTAGCCAAACTACAGACTCCAGGCTAAATGAAATCATAGACGCTGATGTCAAGGAAACACAGGTTAAAAACATCAAACAGCAAACATCAAGCGAAATCAAACGAACACACTCCAGGTCTCCTCCAAAACTGTGTCCTCTAAGAGACAGAGTGCTCATGAAGAATACAGCCAAAACCATAAACAAGAGGAAGGTAGATGATGGTATGGTTTCAAAACAACTAAACTATGAGTTACCTTCTCTCGAACACATTTCTTCTTTTGATTCAGATTCAAAACCAAATGGACAGATGTCCACTAAAAGACCCCATGACAGTAAATTGGCAGGGAAGAAATCCGATGTTAACAGAGAACAACTCACTCACAGTTACCAGTATAAAACAAATAAGGTAGAAACTAAAACATCAAAACAGCCATTAATGCCTGCAGTACAAGATCAATGTAATTCAAAGGACATAGGTAATGAATCACAGAAGCCTCCAAACAAATATACATTTTTTAAGACAGCCATTTCATCATCCGCTTTCCCATCAGAGAGATCCCAGGATCCGGACAGGAACGCGCCACAAACCACCAAGAAAAGTGTGTGTATGAGTGTGTGTTCATCCAGCGAAGATAGTGACACAGAGAACCAGCAGCTTAGACCTCAAAGAAAGGCCAAGTCCAAGGCCATAAACAAGACCAAGGGCCGCTTCATCACAGACTTCCCCCAGAAACCTGTGCCTGGTCCTAAAACGTCCAAACCAACAATGAAGCCGGCTCGTTGCCTTCAGCCGTTAGAACCAACATCCCAGAAACACAGCGCAGATGTTGAGATAAACACCACACCTGTACCCAGTAAAAGCAGATGCCAGGATGCCTCACCAGCTATTGAGGATGGCGACGTGATCCTTCAGAGTCCAACGTCCCCTGTCATGGTTTTAGATAGTGATGATTCAGTGATTTGTAGTGAGAGTCCGCTGCCTCTGGCAGAGCGACTGAGACTGAAGTTCTTGAAGTGAGCTGCAGCGTTGGACGATGGAGAAGAACATGTAAACTATGAACTATTTTGTGCTGAATGTGAAAACGTCTTTTCAATTTGTCCACTTATTATAATAGCAACTTTTCTGATTATCCAAATTTTATTTAATAGTTTTTTAAACTAATGTATAAAAATATGTCATAAAATATGAGAATTTGCTGCTTTTTCGCGTCATAACATTACAAATCTTTAGGATTTTAGACTGTTCAAACAAACAAACAAAGCTACAACATTTAGAAAATTGTGATAGTTTTCATAGTTTTCAAATATTTTATAAAACAAACAGCTAATTAAGACAATAAAAGTTGCTGATACTGTGATCCTCAGTAAAAATATACACTAATATGTGTTTATTAAAGATGGGCCATTAGATTTATGTTGGAATAAATATTGGGACATTGAAAAGCTTAACTGATAGAATGACCAATGCACAAATCATGAAATTGTTTTTAATAAATAAGTTCTTTAAGAACATGTTATAGCACTAAAGCCGTGTAATGGGCCGTTGTTCTGATCCTAAATGTAACAGTTTCTGTAAATCAGGTAAAAAAATGTGGATAAGCACCAAGTATGAAATGCTCTTTAATAGCACTCCCACTGCTGTTTGACAAGCTCAATGTCACCTCACAGAGAGAGAGAGGTCACTGTAGCTGAGTCAGAGCCATTGGTTTTACAACTCGCCACCACTGGTCTCCTTGATCACGAGTGAGGCCTTACACACCTTTCCAGACTTTAAAAGGTCTGGCAGGAGCTTGGTGACAGCTGCATCCTCTGCCCAAATAACAACTAATTTAATGACACCTAAATCTTTTTTTTTTTTTTTTAATGCTAACAGTTTGTGCAATCCACAGTGCAAATTAACTTTTTTGCTGAGAATTAAGGAGGTTTACACTAAATTTAATGGTAAACCACTTTGGAAACAAGTAGCATTACTCAAGGTGGAAAGTGGGAAAACTGTGTTTAAAAGGAAACAATTTTTTAATTCAGAATTAGGATATTATAAAATAATTTGTTAGTGCAATTACACAATTTCCACCAAGGATGATTGTTGATGATTTTGGATCATCAAATAATATAAAAAAGCATGACTGATATGTCTAATGCGCCAACATTAATCAATTTAAATAAATAAGCTCTTTAAGCTTTTTTTTTGTCCATGTTTAGCCTTTTTACTACCTGTGCTCTTATCCTGATCATAAATCAGTTGAACGCTAATTTAAATTTTTTTTACCTGCAGGCTGAAGACGCGCAGGTATGACTTAGTAAGTTTCGTTTCATTTCTTCATTTGACAGATCACATCAAACCGATAATTGTCGTCGTGCAGACTTTAAAGAGTAATTCCTCACAAAAGGAATCTAATTATTTTTCTTTCTATCACATTATCCGCCTATTTAGCCTTATTCACACCCCAGTGATAACGAACGACGTCCTTAGGGAAGATCACAATTTGGCACTTGAGATTTCTTTGAACTTTTTTCGCCTGACCTGTGAACCCATAAACCTCCGGAGATCTGCTTCTGTATAAAAACGCTTTGGTAAAACCACCTTCACAGAATCTGCAAGTCCACCCCGCTGCATGTGAACGACTGGAAGTCTCGGTATAAACATGGAGCTGGAGGTTGCTACATCTAAAATCCTGTCTGAATGGGCGATTCATGAGAGTAGTTTTGGAGAGGATCAGGAGTCACTTCAATCCGGATCTCCAGAGTTCTCAATAGACTCTATGTGCTCTTCACCGGAGATGTGCTACTCCAGTGGCCATCAGGAGTTCAAGGATTTCCCTTTTGGCTTCACGGGACAGAGGACGGGTCCAACAAGGCAGAACAAACCCAAGATGTCCACAAAAAGACGCATGAAGGCCAGCGAGAGGGAAAAGATGCGGATGAGGAGTCTGGCAGAAGCTCTCCACCAGCTCCGTGACTACCTGCCGCCAGACTACAGCAAGAGGGGTCAGCCACTGACCAAGATACAAACCCTGAAATACACCATCGACTACATCAACAAGCTCTCAGACATCCTAAGCCACGCGTAACGGCGCAAAATGGACCACTTTTACGCATCACGTTACCCCTCATCTGGACGATTGACGGAGTTAGTTTTAGATCTCCGATGAGTGATGCAACATCCTAAAGATAACTTAATCATAAAATTTCATTTAATATTTTTTAACTTCTCATTTTGCCCTTTTCGTGATGTAAATATTGTTTAGCGGGCACTTGGCAATTATTTTTGTATATGAGGCTGCCTTAGTTGGAAATCTGGACAAAGTGTTGTGCTTGCTGTTTGTATAGATAGGGTATATATGTTTTCTTTCACTGATCTCTCCTATATTCTATGTTTGCGTTTATATAGCTTTTAGAGAAACCTTGTTTCACTGAATATTGTTTTTAATCTGTTGTACTTTTGTTTCTGGGATATTTTAGAACTAAAGTAGCTGTTTGATATTATAAAGATTTTTTGTGCCCTTAAGCAATTGAAATACAGTGTTTTGGGGGGATATGACAGGTAAAAATCTGTTTGCAGTCACATAACAGGCTGTATTATGGTTGTTTTTACGTTGTTAAACAAATCCACCGCGTGTCCAGTTACTACACATTAACATGTTTTTTTTACTCAAACATCTGCAATAAATGTGTGTAATCTGCTGAATTTGTGGCCCAGTTACTTAATGAACCGTCTTTACTGATAATTGACAACTGTGATTTATGCAATCACAGCGCCAGAATACACAACGCAAGCTGAATGACATCACGAATGAGCCAATCAACAACACCAACATTCTCCCGGTGGGCGTGACCGTCACAATGTGTTCCTCACAAAGAAGTCCCGACCTGAGATGTATCTAGTCTGACGAAGCCGCCATTTCAAAGCTCAAAGCAGATATAGAAGCAGCCGGAGTTTTGTATATTTTTTATTTTTCTAATATATATTTTTTTATTTTTACTAGCAAGTAGGATAAATATATTACTTTTTGAATCTACCTCGCTTGCACCAGTTGAAGTAAGTCACGCATTTTTTTTTTTTAACATTTCAGCGTTTGGACAGCACAGAAACGCCCCTTTCATATAAGACCAACGTTGAGATTAAACGCACAGCATTTGACATATTTATTTAGTATTTCTGATTGGCAAAGTGGCTATCCAAACGCTGAATGCCAAACGTTGCTTGGATAGATTCATAACGAAACGGCAGTGTATGTGGAAAACATTGTGTCTGCAGAAATTAGACAAGGCCCTTAAGCGATTTATAATTTAAACAGTGTCAAGTAGTACTATTAGAGACATGAAGTGTATTTGTTGCACATGGCTCATCTGTGCTCACACAGCTTCAGTCGTCTCTAAGGATCAGGATAAAAAATGTTTCCGTGACTGTTGACGTGTTTTCGGCTCTGCAGGCTTTGTTTACTTTAAAAAAAAAAGTGATAATGTATGTATGTATGTGACAGTCCTCCGTGGCACTTACACACTTTGTCATTTTCCTGCTGCCGCACACAAACCATGTGCTCCACCACCTCCACCTCCACCAATCCACATGCAAAGATACTAAAGAAAATATTAGAACGCCACAAACTGCAGTCTTTAAAATGACTATGTCACAAATTGAACAATTCAATTAAAGGTAGGATTTATTTCAGGATTGAGTGAACTGCATTTATTTTTAGCTAGTTGTACTAGTTAAAAACCTGAGTTGACCGAGTGTACACACTGTTCAACAAAAGTACAGCAAACATGTTCATATAAATATATAGTGAAAGAAATTATCCTAAATCTTGATCGTAAACATTTAATCTCTATAGGCCTACTGAAGAAATAATATTAACAAATATTTCTATATATTTGCAGGGGCGGGGAACTGCTGTGCAATGTGTTTATTATATCTTATATCTCAATTTATCTTATAACATGGTTCTTTGGTGTGTTTGTCCTCTGCACAGATTCAGATCACATCATGATTCTGTATAAAATTATTGATGTGAATAATTTCAGATGGATGCAGACACAGGAGAGACGATCCCAGAAACTTCAACCATTTCCAAGGGTGAATCAGAGAAACCTGTAACTGAAAATAAATCCAGGTCTGCCTGTTATTATAGATTTGTGGTTGTTATTAACCTGCATGTAGAGATAAGAGCTCCCTGTAATTTGTTACCTAAATGGGTATAAACTGGATTCGTTCATATTTATTCCTTTTCTGTGTCTACTAGTCAAGTTGTCATGAAGAGGTCAGATTGAAAAATGCAAGAAAGCTATAAATAATTTAGGGTAGCATTGCATGATTTCTGGGTATTGATGTGAAACCTGACTTTTCTGTACCTCACTGCTTTTGGGTTTTCTCAGCAGAGGCCGTGGCTTCAAAAGCCGTGGTCAAGGGGGTCGTATGAGCCGAGGTGGCTTGCGTGGTGGGCGTGGTATGATGAAAGGGTTTTGTCCACCTGGACATGGGAGGGGTCAAATGAAGGATGGAGCTATGAATGGACTTGCACCCATGAGGTACTTTACTTATTTAAATGCAGTATGTTGCTAATTCTGTTGTATTAGAATTATGTGGATTTTGCTGGGCTTATCTTGTGCTTGAGTGTTTGTATTAGGTGATATCAAAATGCTTTACTCTTACGTTTGGATAAATAATTTTTTCCTGCTTTTTAGAGGAATGGGGAGGATGCGACCTTATCCAGACCCTAGGGGCCGTCGAGGTAGAGGTGCTCCAATGGGTATGGGCCCCCCTCCTCCTCCCCCTCCGCCACCTCCACATCTCAGAGGTCCTTTCCCACCCATCCCTAGGTAAACACCTCCTACCTGGCAAAACAGAATTATTGGGGAGGTCACTGTTGTCTCATTTGTGTCAACGGTGACCCATGTCGAGCATTAGTAAAATGTGTACACTGTGTAACTGTTATCTTTGTCCATGTGTTTAGGCATAGACCTCCTCCACCTCCTCCTCCGGGACATCCTGGTTTCAGAGGGTGCCCACCCCATCCTAGAGGTCGTGGCATGCCACCACTTGGACCTCCACGCCACTTCCATCCCCGTGGTCCAAGAGGGTAAGAACTCTTTAGTATTAATATCTTGCTTAAGCTTTACAAGTCACAACTCTCTGCACTTTGCTTGCACACTATATGGGTTTAAAATACTTCTGGTAAGCATTTCTGATGTCTTTACACCAGTTGTATTACTTTAAACCTATGATGCAAATATGCAGGAAACTGCAAACAAAAAGACTGAGGGTTGTGAAAGAAATGTCCTTTAGCTTTTTTTCTCTTAAGTTTCATTATAGCTTAATGTTCTTTACTTATCTTGCCCTCTAATTCTCTTATTTCTTGCTCAGTTTGTCAAACAGGAAATAATATAGCTTTATTGGTCAAATAGTTTGTCTTACACCAACAAACGTTATGTCAACGAATTTTAAATAAAGTAAATTAAACTAAAGACAGGCTCTTAAAAAGTGCATGGATAAATAAAATTGAAAAAAGACATGTCACTGTTTTCTGCCTCAAAAGTACACGATGGGGGGGGGGCAGGATGAATCCCTGACTAGATGAGCTGGTCACTCTTATTAGCGTGAGCCCCGTATTGGCTACAGCCAAGAATCCAATGTTTGATTTTATCCTTTTACACAGCTACCACAATGGACCCGTCTCTCCTCCTCCTCACCCCCCACCTGGCAGAGGCCAGAGGTGGCCAGGGCCCCCTGGTGGCCGGCGCTTTTAACACAGCCTGCCCTAAAATCAATACCCAAGTACTTGTTAATGTAGACAGGGCCGGAAGTGTTGTCATGAATGAAACACTCCTGAATTATGTGTTATACAAGTTCTGAGTATCTTTTTGACATACTCTGTGGCCAAATGTGTTATTGATATTGTCTAAAGGGAAAAAATAATGTGAAAATGATTAAAGACAACTGAGGACTGAGAAAATGCCTCGTAACATAACAATGTGAAGGCATTGTTGTTCTGTTACCTATAGAAACTGTTGGTATTGTAGAAACGTTTTGACATTGTTGAGAGAAGCTGTTAAAACAAGGCTCAAGCCCCTGTTCTCAAAGGGAGACAAATTCTATTATTAAATGTTTTGTGGTTCTTGTTACAGTCACCCTTTGAGCCTTACAACATTTTTCCAGTTTCTTATTAAAGAGTAAAAATGGGTGTCACTGTATGTTTGAAGAGGGGAACATTAATGAAGGAATGCACATCAGCCCTCACGCACCACTGTTTAATAGAGTAGTACACCTTGGACCTCCCTAATATTTCCTTCTGTTACATGGACCTCCCTAATATTTCCTTCTGTTACATGGAAACAGATATGTATTATAACTTCACCAAGCAGTGCAGCAAATATTGTTTAACACTTACACATTTTCAAGTCATTAGACCTTATTTAACTTGTTAAGTATTCATAAGTATTTCATTTTATATCATTAATGTGCAACTATTTTAAGTTATGAGTATTGCTGTTTGGAATATTCATGTTTGTCTCCAGCAATCTATTGTGTGATGACAAAAGGAAAAGCTATTATAAATGAATAGTAAACTGAAAATATATATATCTAGAAGCTTTTATAAATAAAATAAATTCCATTAGTATTTGCTTCAGTTAATGAGTTAGTCATTGTTTTTTTCAAGTGTTTATTAAAAATCTTTTCACTGTAATTAACCTAACGTTTGTGAATCTGTGTTTGTATGTCATGAGAACCGTCAAGACGTATGACATAGTCGTGAAGAAAAAATAAAACTAACAATAAACTCTACTGCTCTTTTTTGTTTATTCACAAACAAGTCTGAGAGTTGTCATTGCAGTTTATGACATATCTGTAATATATGACAGAGTTGCAATGTCAAAACTAGTCCTTAGTAAATAGGCACAGTAACAATGTTTCATATGTGAAAGAGAATATTTTATCCATGTAAATATCACTGCAAAGTGTGGAGGACCAAGAGCCATTAACCAATGTGATAATCAGTGGATCATAATTAATCCTTTCAATTCGATTGCTGAGGGCTGATTATTAATTGCAGACCGGACAAGCAGAAAAGGCTTACCAGTGTTATTTCTTTAGCTCCAGACAACCTAAAAAGACGTGTATTACAGTTTTATCTTGCCATATAAATTTGACGGGGGACTCTGAACCACTCCACTTCCAAGGCGTTGAGACATTTAAGGCTGAACGTGATGTCACAGTTCAAATTCAGTGGTAGCATGTCTAAAAGGAGGACATCATCTGCAAAGACGGTCACATTTCATCGCTTTAATAATTATAATCCTTAATTTAATATGACTTTGAGGAGATTGAGGGTGTTGGAGAATATCACTGTTGTGTATGAAGACCAGTCTGTTTTTTTTTTTTTTGTTCTGAAAATATTTATAACTTCATATTCTTCTAATATATAATTTCCCAATGCACCACTGTTAATGTATTTTAAAAGTTTGTTGCCATGCATGCAGTTACATATGAAATCACAGTGCCTCATAGAGAGTAATAAAAGTTTCGGTGATGAAATAAATTATTTGACACACACAGATTTGCTCCTGAATCCATGATTCTACTACTTCATCTTATGAGAATGTTTACAGGCTGTGTGTGAAAGCAAGTAGCTATTTTTTCCACAACGTGATAAAATTAAATACAAAAGGCACAATCATGTGAGGAGAAGGCATTAATTATTACTACCGTATTTCTAATATATGTACTGCTGGCACAAACAAGAAACAGGATCATGTATTCCTGCTGCAGAGTACTCAAAGATTGCTGCAGACCTCAAGAGGTACTCGTCAAAATCATTCAGTTTCAGAAAATGCACCACAGACAGGTATTGCACTTTCCCCTCTTCTGTCCTTTTTCCATTTCTTCAGCACTTTCAGTACATTTTGCTGCCTCTCCAGTTTCTGCAGTCCCTTCTTGTCTTTCGCTTTGGTTGATTATAACAGACTGACTGTTGTTGTCTCCTGAAGGGGGGCACACAGTACAGTTAACCTCCCAGGCCCCAGGACCCCTGGCTCTCCCTCACATCTCCCCCCTCCTTCTCCATTGGCGTGACACCAGAGGGCCGGTGCTTCACTTGAAAAGGTGAGCCTCCTCTTGTGTCTTAATCCCCCAACACTTCTTCCTCTGATGCCTAGAGATTGTCTTTTTCAGGAAGGAAGGTGAACAACTACAGGGTCATACCAAAGTTGGTGAGGCACACAGGTACTTGGTCTCTTTTATTAATTGACAACACAATGAAAGTCGGTTTTGAGAAAGATTTGTGTATCTTGCTAAGCTAAAGTTTTCAAACCTGCAGAACTAAAAACAAAACCAGACAAATGTATACAAGTCACGTTTTGAATTTTAATAAGGTCATAGATTTCATAGTACAGTCTTATAAATGCATATGTAACTATGGCAGGTACATGGACAAGTAGGTATTATGGATCGTTACGGAAGAAGAAAATTCAAATTTGATCAGGGGCCAGATATCAGTTAAAGTCTGGGAATATTCTCTGCAGTAAAAAAGGTTAAAGCCTGTTAAAGCCTACTGGTTCCTTTGAGGAGATGACATGTTTTTTGTCTTAGTGTCATCTCTGTATGGCAGCCATGGAGAAAAGTATTATGGTAGATACAGACTTTTAATGAGTCATTGCTTAGCAGAAAGATTATTGAACTGTTGAAGCCAGTTGATTTTATGTTTTGCTTGATAATTCTTGTATACTAATAATTAAATAAATGTGAAAAATAGATGCCTTGTGTGGTCGTCTTGTGTCCTACAGTAAATACACGATTTTAGTATCACTGCAGAGAGCGACAAAAAAGCATGAATATTAATGTTGAAGGCATTACTGCAGTTGCCATTAGAAGCAGAATTTATTTATATGAAATAACGTACAACTGACTCTATATTGTCTGCAACAGAAAATACACAAACACAATTTTCAGTACAATGAAGTGCTGTTACACAGTGATGTAATTGTGGTAGGTGAAAGGGATGTTTTCCCATTGTATGAACTTTTGGTTTCATTTCATTCTGGTCTGTCAAAAAGCATCCAATAAGCATCAGCCACTCATCACAGCTTTCACTGGCTGGGCTTGTCATCGATAGGATGGTCCTTCCACATGGGTTCAAGGATGTGATCTGGGACCTTCTCCATGGCGGTCTGACAACACAAACAGAACAAGAAGGGGGTGATAAGTAAATTAATATGTGGCCCACAGGGCAGGTTAAATCAGTCTAAGAGCAGGACTCTGTAGTGCCTCACCTTTGTCACCTCCATGGCTACACCTTCAGGGAGGTTCCTCTGGATGTATTCAAGGTACACCTGTGCTGTGCAGCCTGTTAAATGAGACAGCTACAGAGCAAGAAAAGACACATCTTAACTGGCTGAACTTATGACTTATGACTAACCCTACTTGGTACAATAACAATCTTTAGAAACATGTAGCTTAGCTGATAAGGTGTTAACCTGTACATATAACAAGCCTTTTAATCAGACACTAAAATAGGTTAAATATCCACCTTGTATTATTGTCCAGTTGAATATTGTGTGGCTGCTTTGAGACACCTTAAGGACTTTTTATTATCTGTATTCCCTTAAGCTACTGATTCAATTAAAAGGGGCTTGAGCTCCTCACCTCGATGCACCTGTAGTGTGTCCTCATCTCATACTGGACCCTGTGTTTTTTGAAGATGTGCACTGACTTGAGGAGTGTAAACCTCTCCATGTCTTTGGAAGGTTCAGAACTGTTGTAAAGGAAATAACAATAAGACAGATATGCTGTAAAAAAATGTATCAACGCCAAAGTGAGGCTGCGTAATGGCTCTGCTAATACTCACACTCTGCCGATGGTGATGCCCAACTCTTTAGCTGCCATGGTGGCAAATAACTCATAACTGTCCAACACAGCTCTGTCGTGACCTTTGACCAAAACTGAAACGCTCTGAAACAGTGTGTCGGGTTCTTCTGTGACTGTGACCTGCAAAAAGACATAAATGTAAAAAAAAAATAAAAAAAGTCATGATCCAAACATTTTGCGCTGTAAATATACTAATAACTTACTGAGGAAGCAGTTGAAGAAAACACTGTAGCTGTGTGGAAAGAAGTGTTTGACGTTAACGGGAGATGGGACCTGCAGAAACATTAACAACTGGTATTAAAATGCAAAGTTTAGATCAAATCATAATGTTAAATGTATAATTATATTACACTTTTCAATAATAACATGCTGTAATTATATTTTGGTTTCACATTAGATTTTACTATTTATTTTCTTATTTTATTTTAGATTTTCTGTAATTATTTCTGCCATGCGTTTGCACTTACTGTCAAACACAAACTGAATTTTATTACAGCAATTATATAAAAGAAATGTGTGTACTCACTTATTAACAGTAAACATATGCAATACATAGATTTAACTCACAAAGCTGTAAACTGTAAAGTGTTGTATTAATGACTGCTGTCTCAGATTGACCAGCACTTAAAAGCATCATTGCATATAGGTCGTGCATTGTTTTTCAAAGTCGTATATATAAATCACGAGAACTTCAAATGCATAGAAACTGTTCCCTACCTGATTACATTACATTTTCTGTGACTTGAACAGGCGCCAAAGGTTTTCGGTCCCTGTAAAAGAAGAAACGTACATTGCTTTAGATTTAAAAAAGATATTAGTCACTGCATAACTCAACCACATTGCTTCAACCCCCATCGGTGACGATTATTTACTTATCAACTACGTTGGATTTTTCTAATCCAAAAAGCTGTCGAGTTACATATTTATTCCCATATGTTGTGCAAAATAAAATATATATATTTGTAACAGTACCAAATGCGAGATTCCTGTCAATATCCTTGCCGAAGAAAACACTACTCTCCTGACAGCCATGGGAGCAGCCATGTTTTTGAAGAAGGTGGGACAAAAGTAAAAATGACTTCAGAGCACTGCCCTCATGTGTATTGGAGGGTAAACTACTACCGCTACGATTTGTAATTTAAATTAAAAGATAAACAAAAATGTAATAGGGTGTCCAGACTGGGGCATACACTAAAAAAAGGCGTGGCACATTTCTAATTAATTAAATGAGCTTAAAGTTACAGTGTAACAGTTACAAAAAAAATAAACAAACAAAAAAACGTCATATTTATAATTCATAATAACATTGTGTGTACTTTTATTCGGTTTAAGAAATGCAAAATATGCAACTTTATGTATTCTTAAATAATAACTACTATTTTAAAACGTATTATCTATGAACAAATAGTAGCATATTTAACAATGCTACAATAATTTGCTTAGTTGCAATTTTATGAAACAAATATGGAAAAAAACTTTACACAATTTAAATGATCTGTTTTTAGTTATTTAGAATGATTATTATTTAGTTCAGCCTCAAATCTGAATATTTCTTTTTGTGCTGAAGATTATAGCAATTCTTACGGGGGCACCAGTGGCTGTCAATCAGATCTGGGGTAGCCTGTGTGACCTCTGACCACTTCTCTGGATACATCCCTGCCTCCCAGCTGTGGAAACAAGACACAACTTATGAACCACTCCCTTATTTGTATATATAATTTCCTTATCTGTGCTTTTATATAATATAAATAGTATTACATTTGCTTAAGTACAAAATTGAGGCAAGCTATAACATTTGTTTTTTTATTGACAAAATTTCTGAAAAGAAAAATATTAATAATGGATGATTTTTTCAAATTAAATTATCTAAAATATGGATTTGAAGTACTTCCCTATCTGAATCTGCAGATTTCTGCAGAAACCTTATCTATGAGCTACATTCATGCATGTTGCATTAACATTAACAACGGTATTAAGTTCAGAAGTGTTTAAACACTGTTTTTGACACAATGTTTTTCAGATTGATACCCAGATTTTATGTATACATAAGAAGATATAAGCTATATACTGTATATACACACACTTTGTAGTTTGAAAGTGATTTCCACCCTCGTTTAAAATAAGCTTGCATTAAAATTAACCACCACACCTACTGACGTGAACTGTGATAATTTAATTGGTGTAAATCACGTGTCTGTCACGTGAGAGAGCTGTCGGGCCCTGCCTGTGTACAGTAGCAGGCTGCAGGCAGAGGAAGCAGCAGCAGCAGCAGCAGAGGTAAGCTCTACTCGGGCTGTTGGTGTTTCTCTGGCGTTGTTGATGATAGGTCTGGTATATATTTTTTTGTCATTCTGTCCTTTTCTTCACCAATCCGTTACCATTACCTGGAAGAGCTACATGCTATTAATAAAAAACGTCAGGATAAATAGTCGGCTAACGTGCTAGCCGTAGCCTGTTGGCGACGAGTGCCAGCGGCGGATGGACGGAGCCCGTCTCCGCCGATGAAGGGTTCATGTCCAGCTAGCTAGTTGGTCCGTTAGCGCGTTAGCTGTTCTTCTTTGTGGTGGAGACAACACAACCAGCCAGGGTTAGCGGCATTGCCGAGCAGCTAACATTCGTCAGACTTGCTTCAACTAACAGTATAAAGAAGATTCATGTAGACGGGACAGATTAATTTAGCTGGCGATATGTTTTGATCTCTGGAGCCCACGGACCAGTATTCAGGAGTCAGGGGCTAGTTGTAGCTAGCAGGCGGCTCACGGTGATGGGTGTTTGGGCTATTTTTTTTTTGACATCATATAAGAGGCTGTATTGTGGTTGTCTCTCTACCAGTATCCCACGGTCTTTCGTTACAAGGCACTAACGTATTTTCCTGTGACGGTATTAGTTTTACTAGAGATATGATGTATGGGATGCTCTTATAACGTTTGCTTAATGACTAATATAAGTGCCATATTTATTCTCATACAACAGTTGTCTTATACAAATTCATTTTATCGACAGAAGACAGTCAATAGCATCCCGAATCCTAGCGAGGGCTAGTGGCCACGGGTGGCCACTAGCCGACTGGATTTCTTTGTAGAAATGTCAGTGTCCTTATTATTTACTTCCTTGTTTATCTCATTCGTATTCCCCGTTACTGATTATTTTTATTTGATGGTTTAGAGTAGTGTAACTTAATAAAACTAGTGCTAAATGATACATGGTTAGTTTAAATAATTCACCAATTAGTTAAATATCCTTCCGCTCAGAAAGATAGTCCTCGAACTAAAGTGGCTTAGGCTAACGGTAACGGTGCGCATTAATATTTAAATTACAGGCTGTGGGCGACAGGTGAGTTTTTTTTACCGTTACATTTAGGAAATTTGGAGAGGAAATAAAAAAATAAAAATAAAACACATATTTGTTTGTTTGACAGTGATAATTCCTGTTTGGTAATGACACGTATTTTTTTTATTATCATTCATCAGTCCTGCATGGGATCCCCAAGGCGGGTTGAAAAGCCGTGATGACGTTACCGGGAGAAGCGGCTCGTCTTCGGGCTGACAGCTAATGGAGAGGAGTCCCTGCTCCTCCTCTCGCACAATCAGCCGGGATCATATGAGGGGGACACGGAGCCCAGAAATGACGCACTGAATTGGACAGAAACGTTACCCACACATCACCAGGAAGCACCGGCGGGGAAGTGTTGAATGGGTTGGCTTTTAATCAGTTTACACGACAAACCGTTTTGTGGATGTTTATTTGTGAACAGATGACATGCGAGTCTGGGATCTGTTGCAGTGGATTTTTTAAATAATTGTCCGACACTTTCGGTCATTGAACACTTTGTCATTGAAGCGGCATCAAGGAACCAGCTCACTGATCAAACGCATCAAAATGAGTTGAGTGAGTGCCTTTTGTTATGTATGCGGTCCATTTGGTTACAATATATGTTCAATTCAGCGATGCTAATATCTTTAGTTCTGTGACCCCACTTGTGCTTTTAGAGAAATTGTCACGAATAATCATTAATCAGTATTGCAAATTACTCATATAGTCGATTAGAAAGCGCAAGTACTACTATGCACCGTTGTCGCGATCTCACAACTTACGCCGAACCAGTAACCTCAGCGGAGGAGAGTCGCTCATAACGGTACCGACCATTTTAGGGACCTCCGATCGCCCTCCGGGTACTTTCTTTTTTTTATCCACGAGGGGTTTAGAGACCTGCAGGGATGTTCGCCGCCGTGGAGCATGGCCCGGTCCTTTGCAGCGACTCCAGCATCCTATGCCTGTCCTGGAAAGGCCGGGTGCCCAAGAGCGAGAAGGAGAAGCCGGTGTGCAGGAAGCGCTACTACGAGGAGGGCTGGCTTGCCACCGGGAACGGTCGAGGAGTTGTGGGGGTCACATTCACGTCCAGCCATTGCAGACGGGACCGCCCGACCCCACAGAGAGTAAACTTCAACCTCCGAGGACACAACAGCGAGGTAAGAAGGATTAAAAAAAAAAAGCCATTACTACTCATACTTAAAATATGTTAGTAAATATTAACAAAACGCTGTCTTGCAGGGTATCCTGTTTTTGTAAAATAACTCCTGTGTAGCTGTTAACTATATACTATTCCTTGTTCTCTAAAAGTAAGAAGTATTAATTAAGCAAAAGCAAAATTTCCTAATCTGCGAAAAATGTAAAACAGTACAATGAAATACTTTTTCAATAATACAATAGTAGAGCACCTATACTTATTTACACCTCTGGTCTCATCTATTTATTATTTTAAAATGGTTAGCCAAGCAAAAGCAGAATTTTCTGAATTTTCTCAGAATGTAATTTGTTTAAGATATAAAACAGTACATCACAAACTTCTCAGTAATACAGTAGCTACAGTAGTAGCACTTATATTTAGTTACTTTACATCTTTGCATGTCAGTTACTATATAATTGTTTAGCACACAGATATTCCACATTAGTTGAAGGGGTGTCAGACCCAGTGCTGTGGCAGAGTGAGAGTTTTAGGTTTTTCTTCAGCAGGTGGTTTTACTGAAGACTGACCTGTATAATCTATGTGGTGTGACACTTGCATTAGATCATGTTGCTGATTCTCATTTTAAACATCGCAGTACTCCCCTTCCCCTTGTTATTGGAAAGTTCAACAATGTCCAGGTTTATTTACTACTACTACTACTACTACTACTTATGAATATTCCCATCAGTATATAGCAGTGCTGGCACAAATGAAATGCATTTTAGTGGGTGTAGCTGTTGGTCAGATGGAGCAAGTTGCTGTATCAGCATTCTATAAGGTGGATGAGGGTAGAGTGGATGAATCCCTACAGAGAGTGACTGAAGCGCAGCAGAAATGTCATTTAACTTGAATGTGGTCCAACAACTGATTGTTTTGTGCTTCTGTATGAGGTGTTGAGGTTATACCTACATAAGTCTAATAATTTACACCCAAGTTTTGCATTTTATTGTCTCATTGAGAACTAACAAAATTCTTTATGATACACACTTGTGTGCCAATACCACTGCGATGGAAAATGTGTAATAATGGTATTTGCTGCAACCCTTGTTTAATGGATCCTAGTAGGCATTGGATAGAACAAAGATTTTATATCTTTATAGTTTTGCTGCATTTGTTAGGGCATCCTAATCTAATACATGTTGCAACTCTTAGTAGTACGTGCTTTATTCATTAAAATATTTCTGACTGCAGCAGCTTCCTTATCATCATTACGTTTGATTATAATAGGTAGTTAAATAAGGCATAATCCCTAATTTGTACTATGATTATTATTATTGTAATTGGGGGCAGGTATGACTTATTTACTACAGGGTGTTGCACTGTGATTCCACACCTCCTTTCTGCTAAGTGCTGAACTGGCCAGTGGATAAGACAATGAACCCCAAAGCTGTCCTGAATAATTCTCCTATAGGCTAATTGTTATTATTATTATTATTAAATGTACTCTTCATGTTGCTTTATCTGCTTGAAAAATGCACCTTTCCTTAATGCTCTCATCAAAGCAGTACCAGTAATGAAATTCATAATGTCTTATCCACTTCCCTCTATACTTTATACAAAGCAATAAATAAATGCTTTGGCAAATGTGAAATCCATCACTCGTCCACTGTATGCATAATTTGAGTTTTCTGACAGTGGTGAAAATCAAACCTCCTAATGAATTCTGTCAAGTTATGACAGATGTATTTACTCACTCGTGTCATATTCCATTCCAGTTTTGGTGAGGCAAGTAAAGAATGCTGTCTGCTGTTTACAGCATTAAGGTAAATTATGTTGAGTCCTGTCTAGTTATTTTTTTTCTTGAAAATCAGTCAAAATCCTCCTCAAGCCAACATCATTTCATTTTAGTTGTTTTTTTTATTTGGGTAACCTTTCTTTGTCTTCAAAGCAGCACTCAGCAGAAAAAACAGTCCTGTCTCCTACCCAAGCTGTCCTTTGAATGTCAGCAGTGTAATTTAACACTTCTTGTTGTTGCTGGTGTTCAGGTTCCGTTCACATAAATTAGCTCAAGTAATGTTATGAATGACCAGACTCAAAAAAAAAAAATGCAACGTGAAATCATCCTCTAGGAGTCCAGACTTGCCAAGATCAATACTCATGCCAGCATCCTTAGGATAGAACGTTATTCCTGTTAATGTATAGACCAAAGTGTCCTGTGATTATTTAACGGTAAGTGAACAGCTGAATGGATTTATCTTTTGGATTTGGCCCAAAACAGGCAATATCCTAAAGTAAAAAGATCTTAAACTGTCAGACATTTGTTAAGAGCAGTCAGACAAGTAGGGCTGTGTTAGTGTGTCTGCCAGAATCGGTGGTTGGCTATTTACTTCAATTCACCCATGATAAAAAGGCCGGTTTTCATGACACTACAAGGAACTGTTAGTACAACACCTGTTACCCTGCTATATTACTGATTCCGAAAGCCTGATTGATCTTAAATAACGAAAAGGTTTATCGAGACCTGTAGCACATCTCCAATGGGGGTTCGTCTTTTCTGCGTGTAGATCCCCCTCAGCAATTGTGAGAAATAATTACAAGGTAACAGCTTCAAAGGGAAAAAGGTGTATGTGGTGCCTTGCTCCTTTTGTTCAGTCTGCCACAGCCATCTTTTCACAGTGGGTGTCAGGAGCACACTAATTTGAATTCTGCGCTTTATGTTTTTTATTGAGTAGGGTTTATTGAGTAGGGTTGCTAAATGCTCAGACCTGTATTACACTTTCAGGTCAACTAACTACTGTTTAACATGTCAGCATAGTTCTGTTTTTTTTTTTTTTTGGCATGGCTATCATATTACACGTCAACATAGTTGCGTGACATGGGTTAGGGTTAAATTTACCATAAGTAATTGAAGTGTTTTTTAAGTGTGCTTAAATTTTTATTTGTTTATTTATTAGGTACCCTATTAGCTTCCACAATGGTGGTCACTAATCTTTCTGGGGACCTCAGTTTCAAATTACACATACAATAAAATAAAAATAATTTAAACACAGATACAATTCTTATACAATACACCTTTATACAATAAAGGAGAAATCTCATTTAAAACCTAAAAATTGTAACTAATAATAATAACAGCAATTGTACTATGGCAGTGACAGTTAAACAAATATAGTTCTTATAGCGAAGTCATAGTCAAGTCATCTACTATTTGTGTTATAGATTAGTCTGATTAATTTGTTAGTTATTTTTTTCTTTTAAGATTTCTGCCTTTATTTGAGAGCAAATACTTAAGAGACAGCAAATCAGGGCAGAGAGAGAGGGGGATAGACTCAAGAACTCAAGTTTACGTCACACAATCCCAGAATTTATCTGTCAAAACAAAAAATCACCATGTCAGCAGGAGTAATAACATTTGACTGATTCACATACCATGACACATATCAGATGTCAATATTATCTTAAAGACATAATTTCATGTATGAGATGGTGCCATTCAAAATGTATTCCTTCTTAAGTCAAACACAGTTAGCTGTATGCATTAGCCTGTACTAATATCAACTATAATGAAGTGACAATGGACAAAGATGATGCATATGACAGGTCTGTATTCTTCTGACCATTTGTATAAATAATGAGATGCAATGAACAAAAAATTTATTTTAATCCATTTCTCATGTAGTATAACTTCTGAACTTGTCTGGTTCGTTAAAAAAAATCACTAGCAGCTCCATCAGCAGTCACAGTACCAACTGCTGTGTAGACGTTATGTATAGCTTTAGCTTCTTTTTGAGGGAAAATATGAAGGTGATGATGACATTAACCATATCATAGATGCTTAAAACATGTTTTCCTCCCACTTGTACACATGGATGTAATGCTAGACTATATAAATATTGTATATCACTATTTTGGTCAAGTGAGCCACCGTTTGCATTTTCATTGTCAAATCTGCAACCGGAGGATCAGATTATCTAATTATCTGGTAGTGTCCAGTCTATAAAGCAGTCTATTGGTATACAGGAAATACCTCCAGAGCTTGGGTGAGCATTGTCAAACAACTTCACAGATTTAGAAAACGATTTTTTTCTGGTTTACCACCTCTGTGACTCCATTGCAAGGTGATAGAGGCACAAGCTCTGTAACTCTGTCAATTCTGGCTGTTTCAGTATTTCTGAAAAGCACTCCAGGGGCATTGTAGGTCAGAAAGGTTCATCTATTGAGTTTTGTAACATACCGTTCAATGTATTTGGAGTTAAAGTGTGCATTATACTCTTGTGGCTTGAAATCCATACCAGCGTCAATCATTTTCACTTATGCTGTTCCTGCCAACTTGGCGACACAAATAAAATTAATCACGTGATGTCTGGACCTATACAACAAAGGTCCTCCGGCTGGGATTCGAACCATGGATGTTGCAGTTAAGCATCTTAACCACTCACCTACTGGACTCCCTAAGTCTTTTTAGGCTAAAAATAAATCAACCAGTCAAGAGAAAAGTTATACTGGAAGAAACTTTGGCCTCAAATGTCCTAATTCTATTTTTATATTGTTTTTTTAAACAGAGCTGCTGACCTTTAGCAGTAGGCACGTCAGTTGGACTACACTTAAATGAAATTGAAAATAGAAGAAAGCAGCAAGTTCTGTGTCTTTTCAGGTGAATATACTTGTGATGCTGCTGAATAATCCTACTGAGACATGCATCAGAATAGATCAATGCCTCTTATGACAGTCCAGTGCTTTTTTCTATTGCAATAGATTCAGATGCTGAACAGAGTGAGCAGCTAGTCACTAGGACTCCATTCATTCTCATTGAGTGCTGAACATCTGAGACAGGCTCAACAGTGACTGTCACCATATTTCCAAGGATATGTTGACCACAGCGCAGGTTTTTTGCAAATTCTCTCAGTATCTCATCAACTGCTATCCATGCTTTTTGTCTTTAACGTGGAATCGTACATGCTCCATACTTTACTATATGAGGGAAATATGTTTATTTTCAGTGGAAATAACCACTGCTATAGGATCATTTAATTGCAGATTCATAGCTTCCTCGTATAGTTTTAACTAACATTTTGCACAAGTCGCACCTTGACTGCTTAAAATATGCATCCTTCTAAAGTCCTTAGAACAATGACATTGTCCTTTGCAGTCATGGACGAGATGTTTTGTGTGCCTGCTGAACTTGTTGTGTAGACAAAAACATACATTCGTAAACACCTTGCTCACATTCTCATTTGTCTTATGGGTGTATTCTCTCTCAAAGGTAGGAGTCCCAAGTGTTGGTTTTTCCCTCCCCAGGTTCTTTGCTAAGGCAAATGGGACAAGGCCTTATGGTACTAAACCAACAGAGAAAGGTGACCCTAGGGCACCAGCTTTTGTTTTCAACTTCACTGTGTAGATTAAACTCGCAGTGTAGCTTTGTTTCGTCTTTGTGGCCTAAATGTATTGCATATGCTGATCCACACTGATTGGTATCTGACTAGATGTTCTTTGTTCAAGTGCTAGACCAGCGATAATTCTGAGTGCTAATTTATTTAACATATACATCAAGAATAGAGGAAGAAACTGTTCAGAAACTGAAGAAATTAGTCTGGCAGACTTCAGCGTTCTGTCAAAAGCACAAGTTGTGATTTTAGTTTCAACTGATAATAGATAGATCTGAAGGACTGAATCACTAGATTAAATAAACCTCACCACTATGTTTCCTTCTCTCTCTTTTCCACTGTGTGATGTTTTCATGCATTAAAAGTTGTGTTCTGACAAACTCTTGGAAATAAATCAGGTTATCTTTGATAGAGGACCTGTTTAGAAACCAGTACTGATGTTGGACTTCCACCTCTTTAAATAGAGTATTGTGGATGACTTCTGTGGTTCACTGCAACATACATTCAGACATAATGGGGACCGTAATAATGGATTGCAAGACAGGCAGAATGTAGCATAATTTCTCCTGCAGTACAAGCTAAGGAAAATCCAAGTTAAGTCGTACTTTAGATTGACTTTGATGCATTACTGCCTTAATTTTGTGTCATTTACCTTTGCATATATCACAATCTGTTTCCAAAGAATTCCCTTTGTTTCCTGGTCTTGTTACTTTGTTCATTCCTCATTTATTATGATCTTTTACCCTGTGCTGGCCATTACCAATCCTTTACAGGTCTTCTGCTTTTCTTTTCTGTTATCTTATATCTTGACACTGGAAGCCCTTCTCAGGACAGATGAGAGCATGAACTCTTCACTCTATTGAATTGGCCTCACCAAATGTGCTTAGTAGAAATGGCTTTAGTATGGTGATCCATCCTTGAAGAGGACATGTTGAATAATACTTAGACTTCTTCCTTAGGTCCAGGTGTATTTGTCTGCTTACTATAAACGAGACCTGTACAGTGTGGTTTCTTTTTGCTATGAGATGTGTTTCTAGCCAGAAGCCTTAGGTTCACTTTGTTTTGGATTTGTTCTATTTGCAGGATAAAAGCTCCTCATTTTAGCCTACATAGTTCTGTATCTATACACCAAGCTATTCATTTTAAGTACATCGTTTTGTATTGTGTATGATAGTTTAGGTTTGCATTTATGTTTTAGAGATATGCCCAAAATGAACTGATACTCATTCCTTATCTGTCAGTTTGACACACCCTGGCATTTTGATAAAATAGCCTATTCTAGAAACAAGAAATGAGAAAAAACTACTAAATATCACGTAGCAAACTACAGGCAGATTATTGTCTTGTAGTGATACATATTTCTTTATGAGTGCCATAATTCTTACCCTTTTGTGTTGACAATGTGGAGGCATCTTAGACAAACAGCTGCAGTTATTATAAATTTGGTTTAAAAAGAAAAAGATAATTTAATATCAGTATCATTCTCAGAACTTTAGTAACAGCCTCTGCACAACCAAATTGTAACACTTACCACACAGTTCAAAATCTCTGAGCTTTGAGTGTATAATTGTAGTGTTCCTAATCTTATTGACCAGTAATAATAAATGACAATATTATCAAACACAGTTTTACCAACAAGTCAATGTGTCCATCTGGCTGGTACTATCTAATCTTCAAGCTTTATTTTACGCCCAGTAAATAACCTACACATATGAACTACTACTGTTGATTCAAAGTTTTATTATGTTTGCTCTGCTCACAAACATTTCAGATTGTATCTCCCCTAAAGGTATTATCCCACTGCATATCACTCCTGCCTCACTTTACCCATTCTGGCTTCCTTGCTTTTGTATCAGCACAGCAGAGTGCTTTTCTTTAATTAAGTTTTACATCTGATTTCATATCATCTCAGACCCAGCATCAGAGGAGGGGGTTGTGGTATGCACACAACGGTTGCTCTGCTTCTCACATAGTGTTTTTTAAAATACTTTTGATACAACAGGACTCCTAGGGTGTGGTGCCCCTTTATGAAAGTTCTTGGTGCCAGGGCCCAGTGTTGCCATTTACCAATGCGATCACGAACGCACTACTGTGTCACGGCACTGTCACAATGTCCTCTCAAGTCTGCTGATTCCAAAGCTGTCCCTTGATCGTCCTCAGTTAAGATGTGGGAGTCAGATCAGCTCCCAGTCGAAGGCCAGAACTGAAATGACAAAGCAGCAAAGGAGTGAAGACAGTGCCAACTTCCCAAGCAGAAGTTGTCAATGGCCACGTGCTAGCTAAAGGCAGAATGAAAGGGATCAGGAATGTTATTCGTATAGTATTGGTTGGGATATGACATTAAAATAGTTGTCATCCCTAAAAACATGTACCTACAGAATTTTCCAGTTGTGGTACCATCCTCATGAAACGTGATTTTTTTTTCATTATAAGATACTTTGAATGGATCTTTAAGCTTGTGGGCACTAATCACCTATGGCATAGACACTCACTAGCCATTAGTTTTTTCCTGCGTGCATTTGCCTTTTTGGCCCATGCTCTCTTTGGCCCCTCACTGTCCTCTGGCTTCTCACTCTTATCCTGTCTGTCTCCGTGTGTTGTCTGATCTCCTAGATCGCTGCGTCACAGTGAGGTGCTCAGCTGTCTCCCTCGCGGGATGCCTGACCAGCTCACACTAATCTCCATACTGAGCTAAATTTATACAGATTACTTTCACCTCTGTGGGCTGTAGATAAATGTGCGCACATGTAAGACACAGCATGTGTAAACCCTATGCTAATGTTTTTCTTGTTTGTAAATGCACACTATATGAATGATATTATAATTGCGTAAACTTGAGCTCCTACCTAGTCTAAAGCCACATGTCTACACTGGCTGGAGCTGAATTATGTTGTATAATACCATCCGGAAAATCCATTTTACTCACCAAAGGTTGCAGACAGTTCACAGATGGAGTAACAGCATGGATTTGTATTACCCCAATGAGATTCTTATGCATGGAAATTTGTTATCTTAGACAATATTTTATTGTATATAAAATAATAATAATGTATAACTAATATATACGATTGATAAATAGACTGTTTATTTGTTTGGGTGAAGAGGGAATTGTGGTGTTTGGGGATAAAAGTAAGACTAGATGGCTTATCCGAATCTCAGCCACTGATCTGTTGGACTTGAACTCACAGAGCATGAGTCCTGCTGAAACCTGTCTTGTGTTGTGTGTTTAAGCATGTACAGCCCACGTGCTTCGCTCAGCGAGAGCAGAGCTGCTCCTTGCTTAGGATTATTCCTCTGGGAATAAGTCACGCTACAGAAGACCAGGCAGATGGAGACATACAGCGAAGCGGGGGCTGGATGGAGATTGTAATGGGTGCCTTCAGATGAGTGACACTGACAAAAAAGAGGTTATGAACGGTTTGCTCTATACTGCTGTCTGGCAGTGAATGACACTCTGCATCTAACTTCTAAGGCTATGATCGCCCATCTCTGTAACCATCAGGCTCTGGTCAACCAATGCATCTATGAGTCACAGCTATTAGTCTATACAGTTTACAGTGTGTCTGATCTTTCAACCACAATAGTCTTTTCTGTAAGGAGATTTATGCATCAGTGCACTTAGTGTCTCCCTTCACTTTGTTCTTTTTTCCTTTCTCTTGCCACCTCTTTCAGATTTAGAAATTCAACTCTGTGTGCTACTTAATTTAAAATTCCATTTTGAGAAAGCTAAATGCTTTCAGCAAAACATAAAACAGAAACACACCATCACCTACCTGGTAGAATCAAGTGACAAACAAGGAGAAACACTGAGAAATTTCAGTGTTTGAGGAGAAGTTTGGTACAGAAGGAAGAAATAATTAAATGTCATTTTCTGAAATATTAAGGATATTACCAGCTCCTTGGTGACTTTTCAAAATGAGGTTAACCCACTTTGAGATATATTTTTATCTGGTGCAATGCTAAATTTAGATCACTGAAATGTGGGATCTTGGATCTTACTTTATGGGCATTGAAAACATTGTTTAAAGAGACCTGCAGTTAGTTTGCTGACAAGACTTCAGTGTCTTGATCAATATCACTTTGACGAGTCACTTTATTTGCTGATTGTCTCACGTTGTCTGTTGTAGGGGGGCAATAGACAATTTCATTGCCATAAAACGCACAACACAATCTGCAATTTCACTGAATATAGTAATTTAACTAAACAGCCTTGACAGGTACAGAACCAGTAGCTGCTTCGAGGACAGTTTCCAAATCATAGCTATTGTTGCTCTTCCCTTTTTTTTATGTCTTTAAGGTGGTGTTGGTGCGGTGGAATGAGCCATTCCAGAAGCTGGCCACATGTGATACAGATGGTGGGATTTTTGTTTGGATCCAGTATGAGGGCCGCTGGTCTGTAGAGCTGGTCAATGATCGTGGAGCTCAGGTAAGATTCATTACAAATAAACCGAACATTAAGCGAATACATAATTAGAAGCGTGTCGTTACTTAGACCAGTTGTAATTTACTATGCACTGGCACAGAATGAGGAAAGCAAATGCAAACAAAAAAATACTATTCATAAAAATGTAATGAAAAGGCCACTAATGGGAGCAAAATACAAAAAACATTTACTAGAATATAACAGCATGTCAATTGCATTAGAATAACACTTAATTTTTGCATATTCCCACTATATCGTGACTAATAGAACCTTTTACCTCCTGCATTTTCCAGCTGAAAAAATACTCCAATGTTGCTTGTCCTGATTTACATAATAACTGCCAAGCAAACATATGGAAGCGTTTGTTCCATCAATCACTGTCATCTGCTGAACTCAGTCTGACACATGCTGGTGGCTTATCTTTTGTGATCAATTTAGTGACTAGATGACAGGCTAAACAATAGCCTCTCTCTTCAAATATATGGCCTGTGCTGTTTGAAATAGCACTTTTGCTCTTTTCAACCTGGAGTTGAAGGGTTGTATTTCATACAGGTGTATGACCTATAAAAAGCCATATATTTTATTTACCTTATTAGAAAGTATTCTTGGGATATAACTAGAAAATCCTTAATAACTAAGCTAAGTGATGGGTGTAAATGCCTTTCACTTGACTCATAGAGGCTGTACTCCGCTTTGCCTTTTAATGTGTTTTAAAGTGACAGACTGTCTTTAAAGTCAGCCCTGCTAGTGAAAGTAAAAAGGTACCTAAACATTTGAACATTGTGAGGAATGACTAGTTTCTCATTCTTGCAGGAAATAGGAGGAATAGTGCGTTTTACAGTGTTAAAGGCTGCAACTAGTGATTAGTTTAACAATTGATTCTTTTGTCTTAAAAATGTCAGAGAATAGTGAAATTCCCATTGTCATTCCCACAGCCTGAGCTGTCATTTTCATATTCCTTGTTTTGTCTGAGGAAGATGAGTTTGGATAATTTGGGCATTTTTGCTATTAAAATTATTTAGATGATAAATTGATTAATGTATCTTCCGAACAGCTTATTGATTGAGTGACAGTTTCACTTCATTACAAAATGACAGAAAATAGGTACGGATACTGTACAATTGAGGTGTGAACAAAGGTAAAATAATACTTTATTTAAAAAACCTAGTAACCTGTCAATCTTTCATTGTTAACTAACATATATTGTCCCTTGTAGGTGAGTGACTTCACCTGGTCCCACGATGGCACTCAGGCTCTCATTTCCTATCGTGATGGCTTTGTTCTGGTGGGCTCCGTCAGTGGGCAGAGACATTGGTCCTCTGAGATCAACTTGGAAAGCCAGATTACTTGTGGTATCTGGACCCCTGATGACCAGCAGGTAACACACTGTCTTTCACACACACCCTACAGATTTTGATCAGCATGACAGCAACCAACAGCAACGGGCCTATAAATGCTAATAGGGTGGAACCTTGGTCTGCGAGTGTTTTGCAAGACAAGCAAGACATTTTAATAAATTTTATCTTGATGAACGTCTTACAGTATGAGTAATATGTTTGTCCGCCGAGCCTCACATGATCACAACTTCTCTCTGCAGCGTATTAGATGAATGAGACTCACCAATATTGTCTCAGTAGTTTCAGAACATTAACATTAATTAAATCACTAAAGTTTAGTGTAGCTTCCAGCTGTATGTAGAATTATCTCCTGTGAGTTTGTAGACATCGCTCAGTAAAAGGAACCTCCTTTCTCAACATCTGAGAACGTGTGCACATTTCTGCAGGTGTTTCAACATTGGAAACTTCATTAATTATTCATAATTATTCAGGATCGGTCAGAACGTAAATTATATTGTATGCTGTCCTCATGTGCTGCGTGAGAGATATCTGCATGTTTACATTTGCACAATAGCCGCAGCAAAAGTACATAAATAAATTTAATTAATGAGAGAAGTAGTGAAAGTATGGTGGCTGGGGTGTTTCAATCCAAAATGCAAATGCTGGTTTGACTTGTTTTACTTTATATTTTGTATTAATCATTTTTTTACAAATATTTTTGGACTGTGAAAGAAATCATCTGAGTTTCCATTATTACAAAGAAATTTGCTTTGATTTACAAGTGCTTTGGATTACAAGCATGTTTCTGGAATGAATTATGCTCATAATCCAAGGTTCCACTGTAGGTGCAGAGGTTTTCATTTGCCAGTGATATTATGTAGACTTGTCATTCAAATGACAGAGACCTTGGGGGAGATCAGTTGTGAGTGACAGCAAGCATTCTCTGTCTTTAATGTGTTGTGGTTTTGTTTGGCTATATTTTTTCTTTCATGCTTGTACATAGTCAGCTCAGGTTGGATGACATCAAACTTTGAGTCTCTATTTGTTTGTCCTGACTATATTTTCATATTGTTTTCTTACTGATATGAATTTCATTGCTGTCATTTCCTTTTCTAAGAATGCTTCAATTAACATCTTTGTTCTTCTGTCTATCTGTCTAAATTAATTTTCCCTCAGTCTGTCTCTTTCTTCTTTTCCCTAATAACCCTTTACCGTTTCTTCCTCAGGTGTTGTTTGGTACTGCAGATGGACAGGTGATAGTGATGGACTGCCATGGGCGCATGCTGGCCCACATACTGCTGCATGAGTCGGATGGCATCGTCAGCATGTCCTGGAACTACCCCAGTTTCCTGGTGGAGGACAGCAGTGAGAGTGATACTGATTCTGATGACTACTCCCCACCACAAGGTTTATTGCTTAGGGTTTAAAACTTTCTTTCACTCATAGGTCAATTTTTCTTTCATTCCTCTCATTTGTCTGCAACACTTCATATCTGTTGACATGTAAGTCTTCACCAGATATCAATGGCAATTATGTTTCTAGTGTCATACAATAAATATAGTCAACCACCACAGAAAGAAAAATTAAATATCATTTGATCTAAATTCTAAATGAGGTGTTGTACAGGTGGATATGAACATTTTCTGTGTCTTTTAACAAGTCATTAGATTATTATGGCTGCCATTTTGTATGTGAATTAATAGATGTAAACTATTAATCATTTAGAAGTTTGTAAGCAAATGATTGTAGTTGTCAAACCCCTAAAAAGAAATTAAATTAATGTTGTTATGTTTTTGACCTGGCACTGATTGTACAGTCTATGTCAGTCAATTGTGCTGCTTTTAAATCATGCTATTTTGCTTATGAAAACATAATTTTATTTAGTTTCAAGCATACTATTGAGTTGTAGTAAAAGGAGTATTTATTGAAACTTAAAGTTTGAAAGATAAGTAATTTATAATCCTGATCACACAGGCAAACAAACTTTGAACATGGGCAAGAGTCATATTGAAACCAAAGTGTGTGACTAAATGGAAGGTAGATAGGGAGCTGCAGTGAAAGATGGGAGCAGGATGAAAAAGAGGAGCACAGTAAAAAAGTGAGATCTCCTGATATTATGCTGACATTGCCACTGGACGTGTTTGATGTTAATAGTGCAGAGGCTGTTAACAGCAGCAGCTGTCACGCAGTCTGCGCGTCACTAAACTGTTCTGTGAACAGTCAGTGGACAGTCACATTTTTTTTCATGATGTGGATAGTCTCATCTCTTTGAAATCCAATAATGGCATTGACAGGCTGTACAGTAGTGAAACAAAAAAGTCACACCAGTGGAAAATCATTTAATAATCTATTCTTACTGTATTTGTAAGGGGACTTTCTCTAACCACATCTTCCAGGATTCCACTAGAATGAGTTTACCTGCAGTGATAAGGATATAGCCCTGGTTCTTGGGCTTGTTTTAGTCTCAGTCTGCAGCTTGGAGATAGAACAACAGTTGTAATAGATGGATATAAGATAAACACTTTCTCATTAAACTAACTTTATTTTTACATGACCTGTACATACTGTTCAATACACCGGCTCTGCCATGAATTCTACCTTTTATAAAGTTTAATTTCTCAGTTTTTTTTAAACTGTGAGAAAGGTAATCATTATACTATAGGTTTATTTTTGAGGTCATAGTGGATGGTGGAGTCACACTGGAGTGTATTGTATTAAGAGGTGTTTTTAATGTTTTGGCAAACCTATTTACATAAATGGGGGGACTACTCTGGTGAGTTTACTGTGTAGTGCAAATGCAGAAATTAATGTGTGTCTGATACAGTGGAACAGAAGCAGTCATGTATGGGCATGTGCCTGTAGCTACCCCACCATCCTGTTGCTTTTGCTGGGCTTAGTCCATTTTTTTTATTTCCTGTTTGTTGCCTCTCTTTGTCTTCAACTGAATTCACAGTTTCTAAGACTGTGTTAGTGAGTGACTTTCCTTATGCTGTGCTAGTTTTACCTTCTCTTCACCACAGGCCATGTAGAAAAGCTGAAAAGTGCTTGCCTTTGCTGGAATAACTATTATGTTCAAACTTACTAATTCAATGAGTAGTAATTCATTGGCCCTAATAGAAATTATCTCACAAGTCTACAACCTGGCTGAGACACCAGGGTATTTCCTTCTTTAGTCTGTCATGATACATGGTGAAGACCTTTTATTACTACACTGCATAGCACATTTACAGCAGCATAACACATCTGATTTAATGCAACACTATGTAAACTAATACTAATACACTATGTAAAGCAGGGGTGAGTATTTTATTTATGTTAGCATTTGGGTAATTGTAAGACTATGTAAAAAAAATATGTCTTAATGGAAAACATATGGGTGGTTGTCTGAAAAGTGCCACTTTTTGCAGTAGAAAGGTGTGTGGGAATTCCAATGAATAGAAAAAAGTGGAAACTCACTGAAAATGAGCTACAGCTGCAATAAATATGGAACTGTCTTTGCCTCTCCTCTTATATCCCCCAACTACGCCTACAGTAAATACATTCAGCCTCACAAATAAACGCACTGAGACACAGTCTTTCTCACATTCAGTCTGCTTTTATGGCCCTCTCTGGCAGTTCATGTTGATCGTCTTTTCATATTTATGAGTGCAACTAACAATTCTTTACATTGTTGCTTGATCTACCAGTTATTTTGTCTAATAATATTTGTTCTATAAAATGTCCAGGGAAATGGTCATCACATTTTTCAAAAGCCTAAGGTGAAACCATCAAATAGCCTTTGTGTACATCAACACTAAACTTTAATCAAAAGATAAATATTCACAAATCACAAAAATGTGACTGTGGAACTGGAATAAATCTAAATGACTTTTCTGCTTGGAAAAAAAAAACTCCATGAAACTCTGATCATTGTACTCATATTCATAAGTGAACAGCTTGTGTCGTGTACTTTAAGCTGTCTGTCACCTCACTGTGGTATTCCCACACTGCTTTTCTAAGGTGTTTGTCTTCTGTTGTTCTTTGTCCCTTTTCAGTGCACAGCCAAAAACCACTGCTGACAGTCAGTTTCACCTCTGGAGACGTCAGTCTAATGAACAACTACGATGACCTCACACCCGTTGTCATCCACACCGGTCTGAAAGGTGTGTGGGCGTCTCATCATTTATGTATATCCGAGTGCAGCAGCTTTGTCTCTCAGTTTTACAATTTCACTCACAGTTTTTACAAATTATGTCTCCAAGAATGTTGTATTTTCAATCTATTGTCAGCAGTGTATGCGTATGTTATGGTTATACCATTACAAGTGCTTTTGCATCTGTCTCCTGTGCTGTAGATGTGGTGGTCCAGTGGTGCTCACAGGGTGACCTCCTTGCAGTGGCAGGGATGGAAAGGACACTCCTTTCACCTGACCCATCCTGTCTGCCCCCCACCAGAAATGCCATTGTCAAGTTCTACAACATTCGGGGTGAACACATCTACACACTGGAAACACCAGCACAGGTGATAAACGTCTATGTCTGGCTGCAGTGCTATATTCACAGCATTTTATGTTTCTATTTGCAGTTTTCTTAACATTTTCTGGCATTCAAGATAGAGTACCATATTTCAATCCTTTTAAGAAGATTGCGATAAAGTACTGTATATATTATAAATGACAAGATATACCTTGACCATGGTCAGCCCACCATAAGTGCCTTTTGTTGATGTTTTCTGCCAGATTGTATTGATGAAGACTCAGAGTTCATTCTAAGAAATGTGATCTATCAAAGAGACAAACTTCAAGAAAGAATGATCATAGTCGGACATCATTCATCTGCCTTTCATGCTGGGCATTAAACTTTTAAAAAAGATGTGGTGCAGTTTGTAATAAATCTGTAACTTTTATTTTCAATGCGTCTTCTCAACTACTCTGCAGCGCCCCATCACTACTCTGTGCTGGGGTCACAGGGACACGCGTCTGTTCCTGGCATGTGGCCCAGCACTTTACGTGGTGCGAGTGGAGCACCGCGTTGCCACCTTGCAGCTTCTCTGCCAGCAGGGCATTGCCACAGCATTGAAGGAGGAAAAAGATGTTGCCAAGCTCACTATGCCTTCTCGCCTCTGTTCTTATGTCACTGCAGCTTTCATCCCCACCATCAAGGTGATACAAGACATAAGGGATCACCCCAAATGTGATTATGAAGAAATGTCCAGGAATTGTGCTTGATGCATATCAGTGCTAATCTAGATGTCACATTCTGTGGTAGAAAGGCTAAGACAAATGATAAAGAAGCCCAGGCTAATGAGTGGATTTGAAATGTTGCTTTACAGTAGAGCACTCAAATAGTACAGCACTCCTTTGTGGTGGGAGAGAGTCAACTACAAACTCACAATTTCTCTTCCAGCCCCCAATTCCAGATCCCAACAACATGCGTGATTTTGTGAGCTACCCAACAGCTGGGAATGAGCGTCTGCACTGTACAATGAAGCGTACAGAAGACAACCCCGAGGTGGGAGGACCATGTTACACTCTGTACCTGGAGTACCTTGGAGGTTTGGTGCCTATACTCAAGGGCAGGCGAATAAGTAAACTGCGTCCAGAGTTTGTCATTATGGACCCCAAGACAGATGGGAAAACAGGTAAAACTGAGCTTTTTTTTTTAACACAACATAATTAACAAAAATAATTTCCCAATTAACATGTTCTTTGATTAGAGTGTATAATCCAAACACTAAGACCTTATCCTAGACCCTCGCAGCGATAAATTAAAGCCAGCCATGAAATGGTTCCAGCCCATTCGCACTAATGTCAGTCAAATAAATTAGCCTGACCTAAACTAGAGCAGCAGTGAATGAGGCTCTTTGTGAATGAGGAAAAATAATTGAAAAATACTAAAACAACAGTTTAAAACAAATGGGGCAAGCAGCACCTCCTGTCTCCAGGTTGCCTCTAAATGTCAAAGACTGCTATTTTGAGTGTCTTATATTTGTACTACCCAATTTGTTCTCGTTGAGTCTCTTTGGTAGAAGTTTGTTTAATAATGCAAACAATGACACATCTATCGTGATTAATAATATCTTAATTATTTCATCTTACATCCCGTTTTCTTTCCTCAGATGAAATATACAGCAACAGTCTGATATCTGCCATGATCGATAGCTGTAACTGTTCAGACTCTAGTGACATTGAGCTAAGTGATGACTGGGTTGGCAAGAAATCTCCAAAGATATCCAGGGGCAGCAAATCCCCCAAACTGCCCAGGTAACCAGACCCCTGACCTCTGTATTCTATAGCATGCCATCTATAACTCTTTTTTTTTTTTTTTTTTACTTATCAGCAGTAAACTGTCCAAGTGAAACACAAAGTAGGATTTTGGTCATTTGCGAGTTTCTGCACTTTTCCCTTTTTAATTTACATTTCTGTCTAATCCAGTGTTTTCTACTTCCAGAATTAAGTCATTTCTATGTTTTATTGTACACTGTATCTGCAGACTTACACTTTGAGTGTGATCGAATTCTAATGCAATGTTTTAAATTTGTTTTTTGATTCACTGCATACCTAAACTTGTTTTTGTATTTGCTACCTTCTCTGTAGAGACTTAGTTTGTCCCTTTACCAACAGGATCAACATTGATCCCAGAAAATCACCCAAACTGTCCCGCACCACACAGGAGATCTCCAGGTCACCACGGTTACCCATACGGAAACCATCTATTGGGTCACCTAGTCTAACACGAAGGGAATTTCCTCTAGATGACATCACTCAGGTGAAAGTCAGATTATTTGATTAATTAAGAAGATCTTGCCTCTGCTACTACAGTTCTGTGTCCTGTGATTTGGTCTCCTGTGCAGGCCTGAAAAGGGAAGGCACATGGATTTTTACTTTTGAAAATATATTATGTTCATATCTTTATGTGCATGCTATTATATACTTCCATAAAAATATGAAAATGAAAAAAAAAATTATTTGTTCTTGTCTTGCAGCAAAACTACCTTGCTCAGGTCACATCCAATATTTGGGGAACTAAGTTCAAGATAGTGGGGCTGGCTGCATTCCTGCCAACCAATCTTGGTGCAGGTAACCAGTAACAAACTACTGCTTTGTCTATTAATGTATCCATTAATAACGGAGTAAAAGTAATTTCAAAAGTAATCAGTCCAGTTTTTCAGTGGTGTATATTTTTCTCTTTCTTTTACTCTGACCACACCCCTAGTCATCTATAAGACAAGCCTCCTCCATCTGCAGCCCAGACAGATGACCATTTACCTGCCAGAGGTGCGTAAGATCTCTATGGATTACATCAATCTTCCTGTCTTTAGCCCAAATGTCTTCAGTGAAGATGAAGATGACCTGCCTATCACAGGCCCTGCTGGTGGCACTGATGACAACCCACCCTGTACTGTCAACATCCCTATTGCCCCCATCCACAGTCCTGCCCAGGCTATGTCCCCTGCTCAGAGTATTGGTCTGGTCCAATCTCTCCTAGCAAATCAAAATGTTCAGCTGGATGTCCTTACAAACCCCACTACAACCCCTGCTGGAGCAGTTGCCAGTGGGTCAGACCAAAGCCAGGACACTATTTTGACAGCTCAGTACACAGTACCTCCCAGGTACTCTAGTCCTGGTCAGGTCATCTTTAGTGGACTGGATATGGGTCGCCTAATAGTGGGACCTCCACCTTCTCATCATTCATCACAGCAACAGCAGGAACAACCAAATCCCCATCAGCAACAACAACAACAGCAGCACATACAACAGCTACATCACCAACAAATTCAATACCATCAACAACAGCTTCAACAGCAGCAGCAACTACAGCAGCAGCAGCAGCAGATGCTCCAACAACAACACTTACAACAGCAGCAGCAGCAGCTTCAGCAGCAACAGCTTCAGCAACAGCACATTCAGCAGCACCTTCAACACATACAGCAGCAGCATCAACAGCAGCTACAGCAACACATACAGCAGCAACTGCAACAGCAACAAATTCAGCAGCAACAGCAACAAATGCATCATCAACAGCAATCGCAGTATTCGACACAACATCAGCACCACCATCAGCTTCAACAACAGCTTCAAATTCAAATCCCTTCCATGTCATCAGGACCGCCATCTGGAGCAGCTGTGCACCAGCTCCAGCCGGGAGCACTGCAGATCCAGATCCCTCATTCACCAGCTGATTTAGTGGTTGAGAGAGCTGTAGGGGGAGAACACGAGCACCTACTGAAAATCAAAACCACTCGGACTCCACAGCTGGCTGAGGGTGACACACTTGTTTTCAGTGCCCCTCTTGACCTCAGTAAGATGAACCCCCCGCCACCCTACCCTGGTACAGTTGCCGCTGCAGCGGCTGCTGCAGCAGCTGCTGCTGCATCGGCTTCCTCTGCAGCCTCAAATGCTGCTTCTGGAGCAGTAGCTGGCACCAGTGGGACCCCTCCTCCTGGTGAGCTTTGTCTGAAGAAGGGAGAGTTCCCACTTTATCCTTCAGGTCAGCAACAAGCGCAGTACCCCACACCACTAGGCTATGAAAGGATAACGACATTTGACAGCAGTGGCAATGTGGAGGAAGTATGTCGTCCTCGAACGCGCCTTGTATGCAATCAGAATGTGTACACACTCCAGGGACCTGGCAGCTCTGCCACTCTCAGGGTTACGTCTTCATCCTCCTCCTCCTCCGCTGACAAGAAAATGCAGCTTTCCTACACTTCTGCCACTCTCAACAGACTGACTGCACCTCGATATTCAATACCCAGTGGAGACCCTCCCCCATACCCCGATCCAGCCAATCAGAACACTGCTGTTGGCAGGAATTCTGGACAGAGGCTTGACAGCAGTCTGATCCATGCCACTCTCAGGAGGAACAGCCGAGAGGCTGCTCTCAAAGTTTCTCAAATGCTGGAACCACCTAGACCACTGCCTCCGAAGGCCAAAAATAGTGCACTGGCAGCTTCATTCCAGCAGAGGGTGCCCACGGCCTTATACACTTGCAGTCAGTGTAGCAGTGGATCCAGTGGTGGAGGCACTGCCCCAGGAAGCGCTAATGGAATAGCAGGAGGAACTATCATCAGACAAGATTTCCCTCCAGGGAATGGAGCTCCACACAGCACAGTTATTGTTCATTCTAACAGTGCTACTCCTCTAGCCTCCCAGTCTTCTTACAACCTGCTGAGCTCTCTTGAAGGTTCTGGTACTGCAGCAGGAGGAGGAAGTAACAGAGACAGAGCTGATTATGTTAATTCAGCATTTACTGAGGATGAAACACTGAACCATTCACTGAGGCATCTGGCACTAGGAGGAAATGATGCATCAGGACTGGTTGTTAAACGCCCACCTCCTTACCAGTGGGACCCAGGTGCCACAGAGGAGGTGTGGGTTCCTCAGGAACGGACAGCAACTTTGAATCCCACTGCTCCCGCTGGGCCACACAAACCACCCCCACTTATTCTTAGCCCATCTCAGCACTTGGATGTGTCTAGGCTGCCTTTTGTCCTTTCTCCAAAGTCTCCCATCAGCCCCAGTGCTGCATCATTTCAAGCTGCTGCAGCAGGTTACCAAATCTCTCTCCAGTACCCTCCAGCTACTGCCTATCCTGGAGCACCCCTCCAAACCATCCCAGGGTCACCACACCCCTGCTCCTCCCCAAAAGAGATGGTGGCACCAGTACCCTTTTCACAGCAGGATGCAACCCTGGTCTTACCACCAGGTTACCCTGCAAACCTGGCAAACTTAGCCTGCTGTCCACTCCCACCAATGTTTCCAGGAAGTAGCTCTTGTTCTACACTTCCCATTCCCCCGATTGCTCTTCACACTCCCTGGGGTACCTATAATTCTTGTCCCCCTATAGCCAGTACTGCAGTGCCACTACCACCCAAAGCCTCCCACATGACAGTAGACAAAAATATTAACTTGCCTCCTCCTCCTCCTCCCCCGCCACCACCCCCTCCACCACCAGCACCAGCAGAACTGCAGAGCCATGGAGGATTACAAGAGGCTATGGCAGAGGCAGGGGAAAGTTTTCAGGAAGTGCTGTCTTTGACTGAGAGTCCTGTGCCACAGCGGTCAGAGAAGTTCAGCAAGAAGAACCGCAAACGAGCAGATGGTCGGGCTGATGAGGCTAATGTGCCACAGTTGGCTGAAGGGAGCAAGATGAAAAAGGAGGGCAGAGCTCTGGGTGATTTCAACTCGCTCATTTCCAGTCCACGTTTGGGAGGTAGGGACAAGAAAAAGCTGAAGGGACAGAAAGAACAGCAGTTGAAGGCTAAGAAGCTGAGTAAGGCCACTGCCAATAGTGAGTTCCAAGACAGTTCAGAAAGTGAACCGGAGCTGTTCATCAGTGGGGATGAGCTACTCAATCAATGCCAGAGCGGTAAGAAGGGCTGGAAGAATAAGAGGAACCTGAGGGCTGCTAATGAACTGGACGAGATCAAGTGTCGAAAGGCCAATGAGAAGGAGGACAGAGGACTGGGCAGCCAGGGGTTTGTGTACGTCATGGCCAACAAACAACCACTGTGGAATGAAGCGACACAGGTTTATCAGCTGGACTTTGGAGGGCGGGTCACGCAGGAGTCTGCAAAGAACTTTCAAATTGAACTCGAGGGCAGACAGGTAAGAGAGCTCTATTACTCACTGCAAGTCCTTCTTAGGTTGAATTTATCATTACAACTATTCAAGTATGTTTGATTTGAATTACAGTGTGAACAAGGACTCTGTTTATCTTTGCCTCTACTAATTTTGTTTTTTTTGATACAGGTGATGCAGTTTGGCAGGATTGATGGTAATGCCTACATCCTGGACTTCCAGTATCCATTTTCTGCTGTGCAGGCTTTTGCAGTGGCTTTAGCCAATGTCACTCAACGCCTCAAATGAGATGTCTCCTCCCTACTTTCCCTGTGGTGTTTGATTGCAATCTGTTAAAGGGGCACAGTTGTCTTATTAGACAGTAATAAATTTGAGAGAGAAGAGTAAAACCAGCCATGCTCATATAGAGAGAAATACTGTCATGCTGCAACATGTACACACAATGCTGACACTAGAGTTGGTGCAATAAGCATTGGCTGCATTTGCCAAGGATCCCCTCAGATTTACTGCATTTGGCGGTCAGTGGCACCATGCAATGCATGTAAAGCCGAAAACCTGAGCTTTGGTGATCACCATGCAAACAAATGCTGCTTTAGCTAGACAAAGCTTATCGACATGATAATCGATCAGTTGACTGAGAGAGGTGCAGGTGCAGTTTTTAAAAGAAGCAGCAGTAATACTTGAAAACCACACTCTGGAAATCAAAGATATTTTTCCAGAGCACACAGGTACTACTGGGCACTGAAATCCATTGCTGTACAAACTTTCAGTGAAACTGTTACAACTTTATTATACTGCTTTTGCTTTTAGGATTTTCTTAAATAAGTAAACATGGTCAAGGGTAGGACAGTCTTTTGTTATTGCTCTGTACCATTCCTTTTGTTACTGTCTCAGTCTGTCTAGGCTGAGAGTCTTTGATATATGCATCATTTCGGAGCACTATTAAAAGTTCACACCTTTCATTGTTGTGAAAGATGTGACTGTTAGAAACTTGGGAAAGTCAAGGAGTAATTATAGCTGAGGGGAACTGCAGCAGGTTTCCACATGGTTTCCTGTGATTTTGAAGGACGAACTCTGCTACATGGATTAATTTATATGTACATTTTTTGTTAATCTATTCAAATATGAATTTTACATTGTTGTCCTTGTTTGTGATACACAATCTTCATATCCCATTAACATGAATTTCACCTTACCTGCTTAATTTGGGAGAAACGTGGATGAATTTGTGTAGTCTGGAATATTCAGGTGAGAGCGGTGTACAGAATAGCTTTGACTGACATATCGTGTACTTAGTGAAATATCTACATACGGTGACATGGGTGTAAAAGAAGTCGCCAAGAACTAGATTGAACAACTTAACCCCTGGCATGAAGTGATTTGTCACCTGATGTCACTTCTGTGAAGTGAGTGTGTAGTTGGGTGGGTGCTGTCCCTGCTGTTAAAGAACACACGAAACATGTAAGCAAGGTACAGGAAATATTTTTGTATGTTTCATCGATGCCATTTCATAGTCTTTTCAGAAGTCCTGTAAATACATATCCCTCATATGTAAATGTTGTAAAGAGACTTGGGTGACTTTGACAGATGCCTGTTTACACCTGTCTCCACTGTGCTTTAAGCATAACTTCTGCTGTGGAGCTAAGCTAATGTACACAAAAAAAAGTTCAGCTGAAATAATTCTCACTGAATCTTTGAAGTCAGAACTCCAATGAAGGATGAAGCTTTTGAAATCTGTAGATTTCGTAAGCTGACACTCAGTTGTGGAAATCTGTTTGTTTTCTTTTTGTTTTGTTTTTTTCAGGCATTAAGGCTTTTGTTCATATTTAATTAAGGAATGAGCAGTGCTGGATGATAGGAGCATGGGCAGGGGTAAATTATTAGACACATTGCCGATATCTTTAGTAGGGCTTACTTGTATAAGACGATAGCCAAAATAACTAAAAAGACAGTAATATTTAATAATGTTAAATAGGTGTGATAAAGGTCAAGGATCAAATATTTGTGCCAAATTATATGTTTAAGATTTACATTTGAAATGAATTACTTAGAGGGAAGTGTAACTTAATTCTAGGCATAACAAAATTTTTGACCAGCTCTGTAATGGTCTGTGAATTGATGAGATTATGTGCTTTAGTGTGATCTTTCTATATCACAGCGAGATGTGTATCAGAGGCAAAGTGGGGATTGAAAAAGAATTTCAATATTAATCTTTTAAAAATAAAATGAAAAGCATGTCATAAAGAAAATGCCCATTTTTGTGTTAGTCGTGCAATATTTTCTTAGAGTAAACTTTGTCATAACTTTCGATCACAGTTTGTTACCGTTCTTTAGGTTCAGCATTTTGTTGCTGCTCTGTATATTTTATTTATAAGATTATTTCCTAAAGGATCTAGTATCTATACATATTGTATATTGTGGAGTTTTTTTCAGAACATTTCTTTGTGTTGATAAGTTTGTTGCAAGTCACAAGTTTAGCCCAAATTGTGAGATGGAAATGGGTTGGGTCGGGGGGGTTGGGTCGGGCAATTTTTCTGTGTTTCGTGAAGTTTGCATTGGATGGAAAAGATATGAATGAGTAAGTGCCCAGTTTAGTGTAGTTGATAGACTAGTTGTGTAGAGTGTAACTGTCAAGTCGAGGTGTGTCTGTATTCAACTGTGCGGTCTACCAATCCATCAGTGTTAAATCGGTTATCTTCAAACGTGTGTGTGTGGTCATGGCTTCTCACACATACATACAATCACATTATTCACATACTTTCACAAGTTTAAGACACTGAGTTCATGTTCAGACTTGCCTATGAACTTAGGTAAAGGATTCACTTTAATCTGACTTTAAGAGACGATCTGTTGTAGATATCGTAGGATTTTTCTTTAGAAAAGATACATTCTTTGTATTTGTAGATTTAAATGACAAAAACACTTGAAAAAAATGTCTGATTTGGTGACTGAATGTTTATAGTGAATGGATAGTAAGGCATGCCATGTAAATTATTTTATAACTGTATATGTCACGCATCTTTTGAATAAAACGTCATTGTTTTAGAAAAATACTGGCTCTTGTTTCCTAAATATATCGATATTATTGATGAGTTCAGAGGTTTGGGCCCAGTTCTTCATATATGGATAACTGACTTATCCAGATTAGATATGACATGAGAGTTGTAGTGCAGATTGGCTGTTTGATGGTTTATAACAAATAAGTATAAATATAGTCATTGTCACATTCAGCTTGCTTGTTTAACTAAAAAAATAATTAAATGCTAAAAGTAACTTTATCCATTATTTTTGCCTGATATTAGCATATTAAACTGATTTATGTATTGGACTGGTGTTTACACATACAGTTTACACAAACGTTATGACTTGTCATAGGAGAAAAGGCACAGAGATAATATAATCAGCTTTTCCCATTAATTGGATCTGTGTACCTATGCGTATATATAATTGTGTCATCATTAACTCTATAAATAGTGGTATATCATTGAGATAAACCCACATCTGAAATTTGTAAAATAAAAAAAATGTATTAGTTTTTAATATTATTAATTACATGTGGTTATTTTTAACAGGTGAGTTTATACACATACACATTAACTGTGCTCTGTGCTGTCATTGAAGGGTCTGTCCGTCTCTGGTGGGTGGTGCTGAACCCATCATGTGACCTTTCCTCCCGTGTGTGGGCTGTTTCCGCCCCCTCCTCATTTTTTTTTTTTTTACTGCTTTTTGCTTTCTTTCAACCGACACAAACAAAACAGCTTCGGCTGCACTTTCAATTAAGCGACGGAACAATACAGACGCATCATTTCGCTGTTGTGCGTAAAGACCGCGGATTGTTTCCCCATCGCCATTTTCCGCCGCCAGACGGCTCGGTGTGACAATGGACACAGACTACTCGTCCGGCTTGGAAAACCCACTGTACAGCGAGCTGAAATACTTCTGTAGGAAGATACAGGAGGCCTACAACGAGCTGAAGGATGATCTAACTCCGTATCGAGATGACCGATTTTACAGGTGGGTCAAAATGCAAAATACATTATCCTGCTTCGTTGTGTATCCATATGTCATAAGAGCCTGGTGTGTTATGATGGCAAATGCAATCTGCAAATATTTATAGGCCTACACATATACACTCAATTATTGTTTTATATTTTGTTTCTTTATGCCATAGATTAAACTAAATGGTCCTTAATAAATAGATGAATACAAGACAATACCACAGGCAATAATGAAAACAGGACAGCTACTGTCACTTATCATTATCTGATACATATTCTCAATATTTAACGCACTGTGATTTTTTTAGACGCAGAGGCCTTATCCCCATCAAAGTCAACAAGTGTTGTCTTGGGGATGTAGATTTCACCATACGTCTGCATGTGATGGTCGCTGAACACCGTATTTCTATTTGAAAATAGAAATTATATATTTTAAATAATGTGAAATAAAATGGTACCGATTAAATAAGAAATCAGAAATTAAAAGTCTTTGTCGACGAGCGACGTCAACGTGCTACGCATGCGCGAAATGTATTCATACAGACGACCTAATTTTAAGACAAGTTTCAGCATCAAGCGTCACGTGGTGTGGCCCCTCCCACTCTATGACGTCGCGTTCCAGTTGTCGCAGGCTGATGTTGGTACACGGATGTGGACACACGGCGAAAATTTAACGTTTTTACTCGCCACCGAGTCCGAGAACTGCAAGGAATGGAGCTGTAAGTGTGACACGGATATACTCGAGAGGCGTTACTGGTGTTTAAATGTGTGAGAACAAATGTTAAAACCACTGTTCTTCTCTTTATTGCCATCTGTTTCTGTTAGCATAAAGTAGCACGGATGCTACCAGTGCTGACATCACCGCACCTGAACCGCAACTTTGACCACAAAATAAATATTAGCTACCACGTGTTGTTTGTTCTACGTTCTTCTTGTAGCGCTGACAATTAGCGTGTATGTGTGTGTTAACCTTAACGACTGTCTCCCTGTGATAGACTAGCCCCCATGCGGCTCTACACCTTGTCTAAAAGACATTTTGTCTTGGTCTTTGTGGTGTTCCTGGTCTGCTTCGGCCTCACAGTCTTCATTGGGATCGCAGGTTTGTCTGATTAACGTTACTGCACCTCTGACTACAGCTGGGTGTTGGTCAAGAGTCATAAAAAACACACATTAGGTTACATATGCAGAGAATGTGAGTGAGCCATTTTGACTGGTTATCAGTTATCGGTCGTATTATCAATAACTGAATAACAGAGAACATGAACTATTTTGACCACTTCTAGCTTGTACATTGTTGGCATTCACGGATTTGGAACCAGATAAACATTCATGTCCATTAACATTTATTTGCCATAAGTTGATAAATTAATAACAAAACAAGTGAAGCTAACTATTTTCTTGAAATAATGTTATTGAGAACATTAACGGCATACTTTTGTGTGACGCTGTTGCGAGGATGAAAAACATTACCCTAGCTCATAGGAACTAGAGCAAGATAACTATTTATAATGTTGATGGTGTGAACATATTCTATTATAAATCATACAGATTTAGCCAGATTATTTCAATTTTAGACCTGCAAATTATCAATTCATCACCTTGTTCACCGCATGTTCCCTGATGTCCCTGATTCATCTTCAACTTGCAGTTTAATAACTGCTGGTATAGTTACATTTCAGAATATCTGACATAAAAACACAGAGAGGCTTAATTATGACAAACTGAAAAATATTTTTTCTCAGTGACTGCAGACACATACATTTCAAAAATCCATGTAGTAAGATGTACAGTGATCTTTAAATCAGCCTAATTGTTTGACTTGATGATTTGTGAGTAGTCAAACAGGTTTTTAACTTTTATTTCTTGAGAACTACATTGGGACAAACATATTTTTGTTCTCTTGTGGCATGTTTATAGGTCCTGGTATTATTGCTGAGCAAGAGTACAATGGTGATCAGCTACCTACAAAGAATTTCTCAGTTAAGGTAAGTTATGTCTAAGACAGAAAGATGTGTATTTTTAGTCATGTGTGAGTTATCTGCCTGACATTTAATCATATTTTGGCAGATGTCACATATCACAGTTCACAGGTATAGCTTCTAGTAACAGACATCAAGGTAATTGACATCATCCATTGTATGTTTTCAGACTGGGCCCTTCAACCTGGTTTCTCCGCCCCTCTCCACCTACAACCAGCAGCTATGGCTCACCTGTGTAATGCAGGCTGAAAAAAGCAATAGTAAGACCAAACACTGAGCTACAGTAACAGCTGTTACCATACCATGCACTTGCCCTTGGTTATTAACATGTTTTTCCTGTGGTCTGTGTCAGACGGAGATATCCATCAGCCTTTTGAGATCAACGTTGAGCTAAAGGGAGTGATACACGATGCCAGTGTAATGCGCATCAACAACGCGCCCCCGAAATCACGAACACTTCAGTGCGGGACTGGCGGTGTAAGTGCGGGTGTAAGTGTCAATCACCAACTCGCCCATCTCACTCTTGCTAGTACCAAGTGTGTCATTAATCATTCAGTCCAGCAGCAGCAACCAGCACAGCACTGTGGTATGCGTTTATGATACAAAATGAGGTTTCACTGCAGAAATGAGTGTAGGACCATATATTTATTTATATCAGATGTACATGTCTTTTTTTGTTCAAATTCATCAATCTTCTGGACACTGTAGTTATACTGTAGTTAGATTGTTGACTGAATCAACAGTGATGCAGCAGCTTTTCTTTCCTTACAGAAATGTGATGAGATCATTGTGTTTCATCTGGGCTATCTAAACTACACACGGTACCAGGTTGAGGTCAGCTTCAAAGGCCTTGAAATTATCACTTATGAAATCAAGGTCAAGTTTGTGGTAGGTGACAAACACTGGAAGCCTTTTTTGTCCAGCTCATAAAACAAACCTGTTTAGTATCGTTTTTCTCTCCTTGTGTCCTCTTCAGTGGAGAATGTACAATACCACCTTCTCACAAGTGGAAATCTGGTGCCGGTTTATCTTTGTGGTGTTGACCTTCTTGGTGACGGTAAGAGCACTGATTACTCTATGTCTCATATAACTATATTTTATTAATGTAAGACATTTGTTCTATTATTTATGAGCACCCCCCCCCCCCCAAAATGAGATAAAAATGGCTGTAAAAAAAGAGTTAAAGCTGAAAGTCTTGACTTCGCTCATATCTTCAGTGTTTCATTACAAATTCGATGTAGTGGTGTACAGAGGCCACATTTTAAAAAAGCCTAATTGATCCAATATTCATGATCCTGACTATACACGAGAACACTGAAAAAACGACTTTTCCAGAATGCAGGGTGATAATAATTTTTGTTCTCTGTGTGTTCTAGTGTATGTTTGCACACTCACTGAGAAAGTTCTCTATGAGGGACTGGGGCATAGAACAGAAATGGATGTCAATCCTGCTCCCATTGCTTCTGCTCTACAATGGCAAGTTTCAATATTCAGCATATATTCACATATTAAGCATCAGTATTTAGGCATTTTACTGTCAATTAATAATTACATAACTTTTTGCCATTTACTCTCTAGTATTCCCAGTATATTATACAAAAATTGTTTTGTTGATTTTTATGTTCAGATCCATTCTTCCCGCTGTCATTCCTCGTGAACAGCTGGTTTCCAGGGACGCTGGATGCCTTCTTTCAGGCTCTCTTCCTGTGTGCTCTGCTGCTCTTCTGGCTCTGTGTTTATCATGGCATCAGGGTTCAGGTCGGTACAGTATTATTTTCAGATTTAATTGTTTTCCTCTAATTTTATCTCATTACAAATTTAAGTTCATATGTTTTCTGTTTGATCCACAGGGTAAGATAAAAAGCCTGACGTTCTACCTGCCGAAGCTCATTATTGTAGGTCTTCTGTGGCTCTCAGCGGTTACATTAGGCATATGGCAAACGTAAGTGTGACATCGCTGGGCACAGCTTGTCTGTTTCAAACTGTGGCTTACATCAAGACTTAGGCAATCTATTTTCTTTTCCTGGATTTGCAGGGTCAATGAACTCCAGGACCCCACCTATCAGTATAAAGTGGATATAGTGAACTTTCAGGTGAGGTCGTCGCTTTAAATAACACCTACTGTTTGTGTTAATTTGCTCAGCAGTATGATGAAGTTCCATGTTATTTTCTCAGGGTATGAAGCTCTTCTTCGTGATTGTTGTTGTCCTCTATATCCTCTATCTGATTTTCTTGATCATCAGAGCTTGTTCTGAACTCAAGAACATGCCTTACTCAGGTATCGCAACACGACACACCTCTCTGCACTTGATTCAAAATTTGGTTTTACTATGATCACATTAATGTTCTGTGTTTTCACTCACTAGATCTCCGGCTCAAGTTTTTGACAGCTCTGACATTTGTTGTCCTTGTTATAAGGTATGTTCATGAACAAACCTTAATTCATTTTAGGATTTTGAAGAGTTGAGTTTGTTCTAATTTGATCCTTTCTTCTTATATTCTCCGCCAGCATGGTCATTCTCTACCTGAGGTTTGGTGCCAAGGTTCTTCAAGACAATTTTGTGGCTGAACTGTCCACCCATTACCAAAACTATATCCTTTGAACAGAATATTTACCACAATTTCACTTCAAATATACAATATAATCATGATAAATAATCTTTCCTTAACTCCAGACATACCAGCTGAATTTTTATCCTTCTATGGTCTACTCAACTTTTACTTGTACACATTAGCATTTGTGTATTCCCCCTCCAAGAATGCTCTTTATGGTAAGTAATACAGCACAGCCATTACATATTCAAAGTCTCTTTTCTGCAGTAGATAATAATCTATCAACACAACTTGTTTTTTTATTTTTTTATTTCTCAGACTCCCAGTTGAAGGACAATCCTGCTTTCTCCATGCTAAATGACTCGGATGATGATGTGATTTATGGGTAAGTAATTATTCACAGTAAACTTCGTAATATTTTAAGTATATTGGACAGATCACAGCTTCTACAATTTAGCCAGCATTTAGTATTTCGCAGTTAATTAAAACTACAACCTTCAGCTGTAGCTGTAGCCAGTTTTTGCTGTAGGAAGCGGTAAATATGTTTATGGCTTTTGTGAAGTTTTCTCCTCAGTTTTTGGCAGGATATATTCATTGTAAGATGTGTACTTGAACCCACTGATGTTTCTTTGTCTTTGTGAAGAAGCGATTACGAAGACATGCCTTTACAAAACGGACGTGCCATCAAAGCAACTGCCAAGTACCAGGATGAGAGTGACAGCGGCTGATGGATCTCTGATCACTCCTCTTCTGTGTCTGTGTTGAAAACTGAGAGTACATTGAAAACAGTATCATGTTTATGTGTAAATAAGGAGTATTTGCATTGGAAAAATGAAATGATGTACTGTAAGTGTACATAAATATATTTTTAAAAATGGTAAGTTCCATGTCTACTGAATGTACTGTCATTTCACTGAACGTTAAGTAGCCGCTCAGATTGTTTATGCTTCAGTCTAATTAAAAATAGAAACCACTGATGTAATATAATAGTTTCTACCAATTCTTTCCCACTTGTAACCACATATTTTCACACCCTGATTGGTGAAAGTTTTTTTTTCTATGTGAATACGTGTTATATGAATGCCTTCTGTTGAACTACTGTTTCCTCCTCGTACTTGCAGTGTTTTTGCCATTCCTTTCTACTCTTGACACTTTCAGAATAATTAGAATGCATGTATGTGGCCAAATCTGTGTAACATCTGCACTCTAGCAGTTAACTGTGGCTCACCAGCACTGAAGTGATTTAAGTGCCTCAACAGTGTTGGCTGTTTCCAGATCTCATGTATCCACAGACACATTTAAAAAAAATGCGCCTTAACTGGAAGTACTGCATGTACCAGTGATTCATGACTACTCATCATCTTCCCACTTCTTTCTTTGGAAAGCAGCTTTGTAATTGCACTTAAGAATTTTATTTATTTTGCAGAAAAGTGATGATATTTGATATTGTATTATATGATGACCTGGATGGATAGATTTTGATGACTTTGCATGGACTAATCTATCATGTTGATCAGATACTTTGCCTCGTGTACAACATGTTATTCTAAGTAAACATTTCTTTGCCATCATTTTCCTTTTATTGCCTATGATTTGAGACTTGCAGCCTTGTCCTTGGTTTTATAAAACTAGAGCATATGGACAAAAACAGCCAAAATGTATGTTCTTTATAAATATCTCAACACAATCAAGACAGTGCCTTGTCTTTACACCACCCTGTTTTCTTCTAAATGGGCTGTATTTTCAAATATGTAAATGCTTCAACATACATGAAAATGTTTTGATTATTTTAAGTGTGGCTGTAACTTATGTTGGTTAAATTAGGTTGCTAAAATGTTAAAAGTATTTGCTTTTTTTTTGCTTCATGGGAAAAAGCTGTACATGTAGCACTGTTATTTCACATGTAAATAAAGTTAAATATATACCACTTTTACATGTTTTAATATACTGCATTTAAACATGAAACAGTTCATACAGAACATAAACAGTTCATTCAAATATAGTCAACACAGGCAAATGTAGCATTCTGGTTCTGAAAATTACACGTTCCTACACAATTTATACACTTGAGGTACAGTAGCTTCAGATGGACAGTCCAAAAACACTGACGATACAATACATAGACTTGTTTTCCCATCTCACTGCACAGCTGCCTGTTGAATGAGATGCAAAAGAAATTCAGTGACAGTATAACTATTAACATAAGACTGGTCTCAGAAACTTGACTAAAGCATTTTTAAGACAAGCAACAAAACATCTGCCAGATTCACATGGCTACTGCTTTGGGCACTTGACCTAAGTTCAGGACTTTGGCTACAAAGGTTGTCACACCAACGGCTGTGCGATTGCCGAAATATTCCACAAAACAACTCGTACAGCAAACTTTGTTTTTTGCAAAGAGTTTTTAATAATTTTGAGATGTTTTTACCATCAGTAGAGTTGTCCCAGAAGCATGTGCTGGCTGTCTGCAAACCTGCTCCGTTTTTTTGCATGATGATACAGGTTACTGTGGAAACACACACACACACGCTATATTTTAATATAAATACCAGAGCACAAAAAACATTGTCATATTATTTATGAGGCCATACTGCACCTACCAATATATTTGAAATGCTTTCCCAATTTGCCAAGTTGACTGAGGCACTGCTCCACTATACTGGTGGTCCACTGGTTCACTCTGCTGTGCTGGTAGGTGTTTTTTCCTATGGTTGCTTCTACTGACTTAAGAGATAACATACACAATGCACAATATTATAATCAGGAATATCGAATAAACGAGCAAAATACTGTATAAATCTGTAATTAAAATTAATTATAATTTATTATGTTTATGGTTTGGATTTGGACGGTCCCTAGCAACCGTTACCGTGTCCTTAGCAACCAGGATCTGCTAAAAGACAAGTTGATGCTAATAAGAATTTCCAAACCAAACTTTGTGAATTCATCAAAAAGCTTTACACTGCATTTCTGCTTACCTCTTTTATTATTTTGCTTACTTCATCAACGACGAACCCAGTCTGTTCGATGTAAAAAACAGAGCAGTTTAAGCTAGCCAGCCGACATTCTTGTTACTCTTCTAGTTTCTACTCTCCTAGTACCTAACTTGTCTGTCAGATACAGTCTGATAGAAAAAACCTTCAAGTGTAGAATTATGTGTTACTGTCTGCATGCTTATAATATGCGATGAAATACACGCAGTAATTATCTTAATTTAAAGTATCAAACCCACCTCTCCGTCTGTCTGATAATCGTCCATGGTTGACTGTCGTCAAGGGAACCACGTAACAGACATGTCAAGACTTCCGGTCATTCCTCAAAATAAAGGCGTCCTTTCTATAACTAATTTACAATTACATGAATTGAATCATTTAATTTTAAACATGACATTTCAAGATTTGTTCACGAAACCTTCCAGCTTAAATCAGCACATGATGAATGATTTTTCTATAACCAAAATAAAACGGAAATACAAGTAAACGTACTCAACATTAGTTGCTTCCACCTCTAGCTACTGGTACTAATAAATAAACAGGAAAAAGACAACACTGCCCTCTTCTGTTTATGGTGCGTATAAAACATTTCATTTACCGTTAAACTGACGGGGTTTGTTAGTGTTAACCGCCAACCAGTGTTCGCCGATCTGTAGACAGATTTACAGGTAGGTTATGTTAAACATTAGTGCTTTTACAAACCATTTCTCTTAAAAAAAAAAAATATTTTAGCTTTATGTTATATGTACGTACATGTTTGCTTGAAACGGTGATAATTATCTGAACTTCAGTGCGAAACCGTTTTAACGTTGCTAGCATAAACTCCGCGTGTTGCTAGGCTAACTGTTGAAGCGGGTTAAAGTTGTCAGTGACGACACGTGTGGGAGTAGAAACTAAATACTATCTGTATTGCATTGAGTTAGCTCTCAGTTGTGATGTAACTCTTACTTAGATAATAGAAGATAAAGATGAACTAACATAACCTGTGACGGTACGTTACTGACATTAACCAGTGCTAAGTATCGAGAGTGTACTCTTGAAATACTGTTGTAAGTACATTTATGAAGTTCATTGTCGTCTGTGCAGAATGTTGTAGCTTGCTTTTCATAATTTAATCTTGATAACAATCTAAGCAGTTTGTTTAAATGTGTAACTTTTCATCAATGCCGTTGTTTTAATCGATTTCTACCTATCAATTATTACTTTTATTTTGTAAATAAAAAGAACCGGAAGTACAATCAGAGCCACTAACTAGTGGTTTAAATTACTAAAACAAGTAGACATCACCGCGACGTTGCAGTAGATTTTAGTTATATTCGCCTGAATCAAATTAGCTAAAACTGAAACCTTAACCTGAGTTAAATTCAGTATATGGTGTGAGAATTTTATGTTTCAGACGGAGCCCAGCTTTTTGGTTCTTCCGTAGTGGGAACTTGTCAGTCTTGGCGACGGGTCCACCATTGTTCTGTTAGCAAAAATGGTTTTTTTTTAATAGTCATGTAGTTTAACCGAATAAATAAACATTTTAAGCAGGGAATGGGCTTTAACTATAGTCTTTCGTTGTAATCCCTTATTGGACAGTAGCTGGTCACATGACCAGAAACAACAATAAGCTGAATTCACTACTATCATGTTGTTTTGTAAAAAATCAAAAATCTGTGTATGGGCCTGCTATGTCCACTTCACACACTGACCTAGTATTGCAGTACTTCCAGAAACTATGCATTTAAGTAAAATTAAAAACGTACCAATATCACTTATATAAGTCTACTGTATGTGGAAAGTAGTGTGTGAGATTTACGGAGAATAACATGTTTGTGGTTTAGTTGGTACTTTCATGTTAGTATTGTGACATGTAGGTTGCACATGTTCTACACATGTAACTACTTAAATGAACTCACTGAATTGTTTGGCAATGGGACAGAGCTCTAAGACTTTGTGCTTTCCAGCTTCAAACAAAGCAATATTAAAATGTTACAGTAAAGAAATATTCTGTTAAAAGTCCTGTGTTCAAATGTACACAAGTGTTAGCTAAAAAAATACTTGAAAAATCAAAAGTGTAAGTACCTTTTATGCGGAATGGTTCATTCACATAAATGAATGAACCATTGAGATGATTGGAGTATAATCATGCTGCAGCTGGTAGGAGGATTTTATTTTAACTACCTTGTGCTGTCTTGAAAGTCATGCAGAGACGGTTTCACCTCTTACTCACACACATCTTCAACGTGATTCTTCATATAAATGTCACACATCTTAGCTGAATAAGAATATTATCAAAGTATTCTATGAAACGCCTCTTGTAAAACAAGTGAACATAAGTAACACAAATAAAACACATTATTCCCACAGTGACAAACTTTATAAACAATGGAAGAAAACACTACTGGCACTTGGGACTAGTGGTAACATCTGCCCATCTCTAGCGATTAACAATTATTTTTGACTCAGTGGTTCCACACTCGTGGAACCTACTTACATACTCAACAGCCTCAGCCACTCATGTCTGAACTGAAACAGATCTTATAAAACTTTAATGCATTAGTTCCAAACTCACAGAGTATAACTCAGTTCCACTGCTTTATCCACCTGTGTCTTTCTTGCTTTTTATTTTGGCTCTCTGTCAGTGCTTTCTTCAAGCCACCATACCAGAATTAAGTGGACAGATATGATGGAGAAACGGCAACTTAAATTAGCAAAACCTTAGGGTAAGAAATTAAAAAATGATGTGTGCTCCCACTTTTCAAAGATCAGTTTGAAAACACATCAGATCTCAATTAGAAAAAAATCATGCTGGATATCCATTCTGATATGGGTAATGCGTTAGGAACAAAAGGATGCCACGTTATTTGATGAAAATTATCAATCTACAGAGGGCTTAATTCGAAGTCACCAAGAAATAAAAAAATAATAAATCAAATAAAACTGATGCTTTATGCTAGTCTAAATTGCCCAAAATGTCATTGCAGCCCTTCATAATAGTAACTCAGTAGGTTGTAAAGCCCCCACGTGCTTGTATACATGCCTGACAATGTTGGGGCATGTTCCTTATGAGATGACAGATGGTGTCCTGGGGTATCTCCTCCCAGATTCTGACCAGGGCATCACTGAGCTCCTGGACAGTATGAGGTGCAACTTTGCAGCTTCGGATGGACCTAAACATGATGTCCCAGAGGTGTTCTATTGGATTTAAGTCAGGCGAGCGTGGAGGCGAGTCAATGGTATCAATTCCTTCATCCTCCAGGAACTGCCTGCATAAACTTGCCACATGAGGCCGGGCATTATCATGCACCAGGAGGAACCCAGGACCCACTGCACCAGCGCAGGGTCTAACAATAGGTCTAAGGATTTCATCCCGATACCTAATGGCAGTCAAGGTGCCATCGTCTATCCTGTACAGGTCTGTGCGTCCCTCCATGGATATGCCTCCCCAGACCAACACTGACCCACCACCAAAACGATCATGCTGAACAATGTTGACGTCTTCACGTCTTTTGCATGAGCTCAAAGTGAACCTCCTCTTATCTGTGAAAAGCACAGTGCGCAAGTGCCGTACCTGCCAATTCAGGTGTTCTCTGGCAAAAACCCGTCGAGCTCCACGGTGAGAGCACAGGGCTAACTAGAGGACATCGGGCCCTCAGGCCACCCTCATGAAGTCTGTTTCTAATGGTTTGATCAGAGACATTCACACCAGTGGCCCGCTGGAGGTCCCTTTGTATGGCTCTGGCAGTACTTCTTCTGTTCCTCCTTGCACAAAGGAGCAGATATCGGTCCTGCTGATCAGTTAAGGACCTTTGACGACCCTGTCCAGCTCTCCTAGAGTAACTGCTAGTCTCCTGGAATCTCCTCCATGCTCTTGTGACTGTGCTGGGAGACACAGAAAACCTTCTGGCAATGGCACGTATTGATATGCCATCCTGGTGGAGTTGGACTGCCAGTGCAACCTCTGTAGGGTCCAGGTATCGCCTCATGCTACCAGTAGCGTCACTGACCCTAGTCAAATGCAGCAGTAGTCCAAAAAAAAAAAAACATCTGCTACTTAACTGACTAGATCACTGTCCTAGAAGTTTAACTGACTTGACACTATATTCTGATTAAAAAGTGTTCCTTTAGTTGTTTAGCAGTGTGTTTAACAAATGTCATAATGGACATTTTTAAAAGACAACACAAATTATGCAAACATAAATGAATCCACTGTTAAACCAAGAAGCAACGTGCAATTCTTTACTTATAGTCTTCATTACATTAATGTTGCAAAACAGTCTGTAATTAAAACATTGCAAACAATGTCCAAAGAATAAAGAAGAGAGATATTTGAAAATGTTGAATGTTATTTCTGCGTGATGGGGAATGAATTCTGGTCCATTAATTCCCCAACTCTTTCCTGGAGGGTGTGAACCACCTCTGCCAGGATGAAAACGTGTGTGTCGTCAAGGTCTTTGAGGATGAACTTCTTTCCCAAGGCCATTGTTTCGTCCAGGTAGAGGAGAAACTGTTTCATGGCAGGGTCACTAAACCATCGAGCAGAGAGAAGGAAAAAGCGAGAAAAAGTCGTTCAGATTATGTAATTTAATTTGTGTAATTTTATGAGCAGGATAAGGGTAGGATATAAAGATGCCTATGTACATGTTTACAGCCTTGCTTACCATTCAACAAGTACTCCTTTGTGAACGTTAACCATATTGACAGTTGTTGAGAAATCGAGGCCAGCTGAAATGCTCAAAACCTGCAGAACAATTTACAGAATTTACTTTCCTTGATGTACGTCTGAGCACTAACATGGCAATGGGTAAACTCAGGACAGTAAATACGAGTAGAGAAACGTAACAAAAAATTTGGGTGTATGTCTTATTTAAGAAGGGATTTTTTTCTTTACAAGTTGACGTCGCTTTACAAAACGAAATCAGTTTAATAACGTTTGAACAGCACATCGTCTTACCTATGATTTGAGTAACGTTATTAGCTTAGCTTGCGAGCACAGACGTTAATGTCAAGTCACAGTGAACTCCGAGAACTTTCTGTCGGTTTTCGAAGATAAAACGCAACGAACTAAACGTCAAACACGCGTTTAAATGCACACAGTAAAACTAACAAAGATGCAGACTTTTACAGACCTTGTAACTATTGTTCCCGTTGTATGTTTCAATGCATTGTGGGATAGATGGATGGGGCATACGATGGTGTCTGACGAGGGACACACTTAACTGGGGACAGGCGCATGTGATTAACATCGTTTTTATCGACACACCAACTTAACATAAATTGTTTTCCCTGATTGTAAAATGCCGATTAATATAATTCAGTATTTAGTCACGTATTTGCCAAAAAATACAGTGATGTAAAAGTCAAAAATAAAAGGAGGATAAAATCCCCTAGTATGGAGTATGTAATTTTATATACTGATAATTACTTAAACTGATATAACAAAATAGCTAACTTCTGAAAAAATACTGTAAAACCAAGTAGATAGAATTGCCAACTTGCAATAAATGTAATCTACATTGTCACCACATTAAAAAACTGTGAAAAACATACTCTAAAATAAATACATTCAGGGATGAGATGAGTGAAAGTGAAGCAACAAAGTGCATAGACAAGTCAAATTAAGCCTCCACATTTCTGAGTTTACTCACTATCAGCATTTCTAGTGGAAACCTGGAGTATAAACACCTGGAGATTTAAAAAAACAATCCTACCTGAATGAAAATGACTAATATTAACACAGGTCCATTTGAGGTACAGTAAGGCTCAGGAGTTAATATATTTTGGCACACAGTATGACTGTAGGTATAGTTAAATACATAAATATAAAGAAATAAAATGTTAAATCATTATTCTGGTCAAAAATACTGAGAGTGGCAATAATAGGTCAGCGCATGTTTAAGTAAAACAGAATGAGCATTACGTATTAGACTGCTAAGTCTCAGGTAAAATTTAAATGCCAGAAACAAACAAAACTAAAATTAAAACAAGTGTTCTTTATCTGTAAACACGGTAATCATTATTATTATTATTTTGTTAATCTGACTTACTACTGAAAGAGACAAATCTAGGAGGATAACCAGTACAAATTTAGCACCAAAAAGCACTTTTTCAATGTGTAAAATGATCATAATTCATGTAATTATACTATGATAAATGAATGGGTGTTTATGTAATTGTGCAACAAGGAGAGGCAAATGTTTCCATTTGGTGTTGTAGGTGACAGTGCTCTCCCTCAGTTCAAGTATACAGTAGGTTTAATCAGTATGTTTTCATATATTTCAGTGGCTGATGTAGCTCTGCAGTGCTTCCTGGATGAACTGGAGGCTGCGTTTGTACAGGAATGAGTCCTTCTTCTCTGGCTTGCAGATGTTTAGATGATCTACATCCACCTCGATGAGCTCTCCAATGCCAAGATCTGAAACCAAATCGAGGCAGGTTCATGCATTCATATTTAAGTTACAGCACTTTGTCCCAAAGGCATTAGTTTCACTTACTTGCTGACTGTGTCGGTACAACCAGTATTTTGATCATGGGACCAATATTTGTTGGTAATGTCTCTGCAAAACTCAGTACTTTGAATTCTTTTTCTTTGGCCATGTTGATGAAGTTTTCATTCAGGTTACGCAATGCTGGTGAATCTAAACACAGACAATAACTTGCTGTAGATATTAAGTGATTTCTACAAAACAATAAGTGGATCTCAGTGTTCATTGACTTACCTTTGCAAAGTTCTCTGACTTCTATTGAGGGAAAGAGGAGATATCTGACGTTGACTGAGTATTCGGCCATAGAAGTGCCACGGTGAGGAACACTATAAAACATAATACCCTTCGTGTTCTTTAATAGCCCATGCATATCTGGGTCATCTGAGGCATCCAGCAGCATTTTCTTGACAAGTAGTCCTGACCAAAAAAACAAACACAAGTGAGTACAGACATTCAGAGAGTCTTTATAGCAGACATATATAATCACATGTAGGTGCAGGTGTGAAACGAGGCCAAGCCAATTGTTGTAAACAAGCAAATTGGTGTAAAAATGCTTCTGGAAGGAAAAATAGGGGAAAAAATACCTCCCATACTGTGGGCTACCCAGATCACAGGCCTCTCTCCAACACCTGCTAACTTTAACTTCTTTAGCAGCTCTTGACTTCTGTAGGCCAACGACTTTCTGGAGAGACAAAAGCAAAGAATAAATTAATGTTTCACTCATCAGTAGCCTGTTTGTACTGTGATATTTGAGGGCAATATAAGTAATCAAAATAAGTACAGTCTGTACATGCACAGCCTTATAGTATCTAATACTGAAACCTGAGTGGACAACAAACAGCAGATACTTCACCTCTGATTCTCAGCAGGACATTTGGCCATCCAGTCACTGAGGTGACTGTCATACTCCACTGATAGTACTCTCAGATTTGGACAATCAGCAGCCAACCATGACTGTCAATAAAAGAGACACAATGAGAGTAACAACACAGAGATAATTTACTTCCTCAATATTAATCAAGACTTTACATTCACTGAGTAAACAAAACACTACTGAGTTTCTCTTAGATGGAAAAACACTTATGGTGTGCCATAGCACTCAACAGTAATTTGAAGAGTTAGGTGGAATTCTTACCTTTGGCCAGCACTCTGTGTAGTCGTCCTTGCCTTCTTCCTCTTTCCCTTCCTCTAACACATTTCGGTCCTTCTGCCTCCATGTCTTAAAAGCTGCCCCTAGAATACCATGGATGAACAGCACATCTGCTTTGATTGGCTGGCTGGAAAAAAATATATAGTAAAAGGTAAGTGTGGATTTATGTATAAAATAAAACAAATTAGAAACATTTTGTGACAACAGAATTAATTGTTTTCCTACTTGCCACGTGTTTGTGGGTGGAGGATGTAAATGCCATCTTGGTATTTCTCTTCCACTGTCTCCCTATCGAGATTGGCCAGAGCACGAGCTGCATGGGACGCCTGCATGACATGAGGGGACTGCATCATTTCAGCTAGGACTGACACCCAGCCTGAAGGTGTGATACAGGTAAATCAAAAGGAGGGAAAAAAAGATTGGCTCCAGAAGAAAACAAATACATATGAAAAAAATTGGATTACAGCAAATCACGTCTGGGTTGACAACATTCAAAATAATGGAAGGGATTTTAAAGTCTTTTTTAAAATTGTGAATATGTCACCTGTAGAGGAACTAGGGCCATGCAAAAATAGGCTTTATGAAATAATCTGAAGACTTGCAGACTTACCAGACTGTGCTATGGCCTGGTGAACACTCTCATTGAGCGCTAAGTTTCCTATTATACGAACAATGTTCCTCTGAATCTTCAGAGAGTTTCTTCGGATCTGATAAACCCTTTGGAGGAGCTGCAGACCCCCATTTGCAACAATATGGTCACAGTGGCTCCGGACCTGCAGGCAGCAAATATGTTTCAGTAAATGCTAGAAAATATATTTGCCCCACCTTAACCTCCTCCTCAGGAGTTATTCCACCTCACTGTTCATGCATGGTCTCAATTCACAGTTAATGTTAAAGAAGTTAATGAAGTAATAGATATTTCAGTTGAAAAAATGCAATTTAAAGCACAATGTAACCAGTGTATTGAAGTTAAAGCACTACGCATACATACATACATACATACAGTGGCTTGTGAAAGTATTCGGCCCCCTTGAACTTTTCCACATTTTGTCACATTACAGCCACAAACATGAATC
>JAUYWH010000016.1:11237808-11262347 GCA_034779795.1 Ctenopoma multispine | reverse complement strand
TTTATATATATATATATATATATATATAATTAGTTGTTGTTTTTATTATTACCCGTTGTGCTGCCATTGACTGAGTACTCTCTCTGATGGCCAGTGAGGTGAAGTACTGAACACATTTGTCTACCTCAGACAGAGGCAGAGATGCCAGCAGCTGTCTGAGTCCATCTTCTGCTGACAAACCCTGTTAACATATCGTGTGTATATAGTACCTGTGTGAGTTGAAGCTGAAGAAAAGGATGAATAGGCATATCTAAAATAACTGTCTTCAGATATCTTTGAGGATACATACGTCTTCCAGGTCAGGTAGTGGAGGTGGGGGCAAGAAGAATCGCAGATCTACCTGTTGAGTCCGAGCCAGACCCACTGCTGTTCTCTGGTCTATAACCTGGGCTGCTGTCTGGTACTGGTAGTCTGCAATATTGAGAGAAAGAATGTGACCTAATCTCCTCTTATTTCACTTGTTTATAAATAATGACATTCACATGTTTTTGTGTATTTTACCATGCCAGTGGTGGTTGTCTGCGAGCTCCTGTACAGCCTGTAGTCTGATGGTTTTATCGGCTGACTGTGTTTTCTTCAGCAAAAGCCACAGTGCCACTTCATGTGGGTCTGCATCCACGTGACTAAAATGCTCTAAGACGCAAAAATATAGTCCAAGCTTTAGAGAACAAAGAGTAAACATGTGCCACAAATATCTCTACAGGCACAGTGTGAGACTGTATTCAAACTCTCAGACTAACTACCGGGATCTAAAATACTGTCCTCAGACTGATTCAACAGCTAGAAAGTTACAAACCTTGTGTCATCCATTTGGCAGCTATTCATTAAAGGTCAAAAGTGAATTTATTAGATGTTGTACTGTTATCCTAATAATATTATAAATAAGCTGTTGTAGGCTACACATTGTGATATAATTTACAGATCTGTCCATTTACAATAAAAGGCATGGGGTATTAGTACAGACTTAAGGGGAACATTCAGATTAACTTATTACGGTCACATAATGCAGATTGATGCACAAACTACAGTATGTGACATTCAGAAACAGCATGTCCATGTGCAAGGTGTTTCCTATGGTCTTCATGCATACAAACATACAAAAAAAAACAGAAATGGCATCTGTAGTTTTCTGAGATAAAATATTGATGCTTCTATAATCAAAAACTTCTGCTTTCTAATTTAAGAAGCATTGGGAGAAGTACTATAGTTTCCCATTGTGCCGTTTTAGCATAATTTTCAGGTTAACTGGTATAAAGAAGACTTTTACTTTAGTTTATTACCATTTAGTGATTCCAGCAAAAGCCTAGAAGACATTTCCATAAACCTTCGTGCTGCTTTATGAAGTTCCTTCCTTGCTTTATATGTAAGCCCTGAAACAGAGACATAGAGGAAAAATAAAAACCACACCAGTTTGAAGTACATTTCTACAAAAACACACCAAGATAATAGAAATCATTGCTCTAGCAATGTTTGCTAGTTGTTATCTTACTATATAGTGCTGTGAAAAAGCATTCATCTTGTGTTGTTGGGGGTTTTGTTGTTGTTGTTACATATTTCACACTTAAATGATTCAGATCATCAAACTAATTTCAATATTACTCAAAGATAACCGAAGTAAATACAAAATGCATTTATAAAGGCAAAACCTGTTTGAATTTGAGTTTCAGTTAGAATTTGTTCAAACCTGTCTGGCCCTATGTGGTAAAAAAGCAGCATGTTATACAGAAGGACAATGATCTGCAACACATCAGCAAGTCCACCTCTGAATGACTCAAAAAACAAACAAGGATGTGAAAGACTCATTGCCAGTTATCACAAACGCTTGACTGCACCAAGGATGGCACAACCAGTTATTAGGTTTAGGGGGCAATTACTTTTTCCACATAGGGTCAGGCAGGTTTGGACAGTTTTTCTTGAAATTATCATTTAAAAACTGCATTTTGTATTTACTCAGGTTAACTTTGCATATTTATCACACATTTTAATATTACACAAACAAATAAAAACTCCTGGAATGGGGCAAAAACGAGTATTTCCATTAAATCAATGAACCTTGACTTACGGAAGTTGAGATCAGTGAACAGACAGACCAACACATACAAGCAGGAAAGATAGCAGAGAGCGGAAGGAAGGGGACAGAGGAAGTAATGATAACAGATGCCTCAGGACACCTTGGCATGGCAAGATTGGTACGACTTTGTGCTCAAGAAATAAATCAAGCCACTCAGCATATTTGCCAGATCCAGCTGGATCAGGGAACCAGGGAAAATGTCCCAAAACGGTGCATATAAACAAAATTTAAATCTCATATTATTCTAATCCTTTATGTTTTGTAAGAGGTTTTAAAAAAAGGGTACAATAGAATTCATTTGAGTTCTACTTTGGTCACAAAGTCTTGATAAATACCTGCAGTAAGGTTCTCCTTTTCATCTGACGGTGTGGCTCTGAGATAAATGTAAGACTTATTCTTCTCTTGAAGAATAGCACTAGTGTCAATTGTCACAGCCTTGTTCAATGCTACTACCTCGTAAGTAATAAAAAGACATCCCCTGTAGAAAGATGGACAATGTGTTACACAGTCATTTTAATTCACACAGATCAGAAATTGTCGATTAAGAGTAAAGTTAAATCTTCATGCATATATATATGCTATAACTTACCCAAAGACAACCGCGCTGGTTACTTTAGCAACCTTTCCTGTATTTCGTGAGAGAATAAATCAAAATTTAAAAAAGCTGTAAAAATGTTGTCAAGAAAGCGTCAACCCATGTATTTCAGGTCAGTTTGTCTGTGAAGATTCTCAGTCATCCAGGTAAAGTTGTCTGAGGATTGAGTCATGGCAACTGGACTTCTTTCTTCCAAGTAGAGACGTTTCGTTCTGCATCCACAGAACTTTATCAATCTGAGTGAAGTTGGTTAGTGACCACAAATATATCCTCCAAACCAACCTGGAGGATATATTTGTATATTGAACTTTCTTTAGATAGTCAACAGGGCTACTACAATTTAAGCAAGGTAATTCTGGGAGTGTGTGTGTGTGTGTGTATTTGTGTGTGTACTGTCCACCGAACTATTCAATAACTTACTTAAATAAATCCACTGGAGCACTTTTTTCATCTCAGAGGAGCCAGCTGTGCTCAATCTCCGACAGCGAATCAAACGAAGCGCCGCAGCAGACATCCTCCACCTGTCTGTCCAAAGTATGTTGACGCCAAGTTACGTTAATCAGATCACCAAAGGAGACTGAACATTTATTCCAGCCTCTAACAATTTCACACTAATAACTTGGATAACAGTTCCAGAGCTAATGTAAAACACGCATGTAACTGTTGCCCTTAAGCTACTGCGTTTCTTTGTCAATCAACTACAAAGTTTAAACAGCCAAACAAGCGACAGTACCAATATTTAACAATCTTCTTTTAATGCAAACTAAAGTCAAGTACTTATTGTAAGTCATTAGCTCATCCCATAGACCTTTAGCGGGGACTGTGTAACGTAGCTCTTTAACTTTGTAGCTATGAGCCAGTTGTTGTTTTTTTCAGTAAAGATTTATGTTGCCTCAGAGCAACCTTTGTGATGTTCATAAGGCTAACTGTAACATAAACATCCCAGTTAGGCTACGTTAGCTAACGCTAACACGAGCTTACGAAAGATTTAGCTTTTGGCTAACGTGTCAGCTTCCGGTGACAGTTAAAGTTAACCTTTTCATGTTGATTCATATTTATTGTTAAAAAATTACAATACCTTACGTATCGTATAAGGACTACCGAAGTAAATATTCTCCGCGCCCGGCGAAAATCATAAACATAACGTAAACTTGTCTCACAAATAATACGTCATCTAATGCGACCACAAACTTATAAACTAAAGCTTTTACCAGACAAAGAACCACAGCTGGTAGAGGTACACAAACTCACTAGTCAAGGAAAAGTGCAAGTACATATCAATTCATCTTTTACTAGTATTCACTTTGATACTGCCTATAATATAAATGTACTAACTAAGTTGGTACTAACTATTTTATTTACTGGTTAATCCATAATTTAAAATTTTATTTTATTAGGTGTTTATACTTTAACTATATAAATCTTTTATCATTTAACTGGTAGCTGAAGTCAGACAGTGGAGTAAAAGTACAATATTTAACTGAATTGTAGTGGTGTAATGGTGTAACATAAATTTAAAATACTCCAGTAAAGACTAAAACCTCACAGTTGTTCTTAAGAGAACACTTTAGTAAACATAAAGTATATCTGATGTTATGTTTTGTGATTTGTTGGTGGTGTCTAATTTTGTCCTGTGAAGCTCATGCCAGGGGCACATTCACCTCCCAACACTGACTGTTTACCAGTTCTCCCACTGGCAAACATTGATCAGTCTGGACATAAAGATAATAAATATACTCAAATATTATTACTACTGTAATACAGTACATAAGGCTGTTCAATGCAACAATAACTTAATAAATACACTGTTTTCTAAAGATTATGATGTTCACAGAAAGTGTTAATGCTGAAGGTGATACAGGCTGATTGACACACATTTATTAAATTGCAATATAGCCCTATTGTGTGCAGTATTTGACTTCTATGCAATGCAATGCAAAACAAAACACAGGGGAGAACAGTCTATAAATACGGTAAACATTTGCCTAACGCAGTCAACAGAACATGGAACTTATAAAACATGTCTTAAATTGTTTTATTTGGATGACTGCTATATTGTTTTGCAGTATTTTTGCAGGTGTTCATGTTATTCCTTCCATGTGTTGGGCTGGACAAGTTCACTGATTTGTTTCTGAAGTTTTATATGGAAAAGTCAGTTGTCAGGGGTTTGATTCTTGCTTTTGTTGCATTAAGTTTCTCAGTTAAGTAAATTACATTCTAAGCATTGATAATATACCATAGTCTCGTAACTAATGCCCTCCTTTCTGTGTGTATCTCTGTCATGCACACATGTACTATAAGTCGTAAAGGTCAACAGTGACAAAGCAGAAGTCTTTTCTTGCATCATAAATGTTCTGCCAAGACCGTTTATTTGTAGATTTCTACATATGTTTTACATACATACATGTGCATCAATCACCATTAAATATGGACTGCTGTTATTCAAGATAAATAATTACTGTTCATATAGTAAGCAGTCATTTCCACATTGCTGAGGTGTCAAATGGCTGTTGTTGAATTGCTGGATGAAAGGCAAGTGTGCTTATGTCGACACCAAATGTGTATCAACGAACCAAAAGACAAAACTGTCTTAGGGTATTATTATGTTGAATAGGGCAACTGGCCCTGACTTTCTTGTTTGCAACATCTGGTGATTCTAAATCAGTTGAGATTTATTCCAGTATCATTTGTAAATCCAACACTTCTGGGCTCATTCACTTTGTGTCAGCATGGTGCTATCACTCCTCATGTGCATGTTTCCTGATAAGCTCTAATAATGCTCTCGTAAGCTGGGGGTGGTGCCTGTGTAACATGGAACCCTCTCAGACCATTGTTCCCCCAGAATGACTCTGGTCTGGATGGGGTAGCTGCTGAATTAGCTGATCCTGTTGATGTGGTCAGAGTTGGTGTGCAAGGCAGCGTGGTCTGGCTTCCCTCCTCTGCCTCCCTTGCAATCTGGCTGCACTGAAGTAGAGGGTGGAAAGTTGAGGCCCTGAAACTGGATTTGTGCCCCAGTGGTTCAAGGTGATCTGGGGAGGAAGTCTGGCGGTGGAAGGTGAAGGCAGCGCTGACCAAACTGTTGTTGCTGCGCCGGTCATAGCTGCTGTTGCGATTAAAGCCTGGCCGAGCGCGAGAAGTGCGGGATTGACGAGGTGTGGGACGGGTGATGCTGGCGGAGCCTGCTTTGCGTCTGGACATCCAGGTCAAGATAACATAAACCAGGGCCCCCAAGACCAGGCCCACCGTGATGGACACACAGAAAGCTATGATCAAAGGTACTGTGAAGGAAAAAATGCATCAAACAGGACATTTTATGGTTTGTGCTGCAGTATGATCAGTACATCATAATCACCCTTCAAATCCTTTTCACTCTTAAGGAAAGACAGGAGTTTAATAATTGTTATCTGCATGCAATACATTAAATGCACTTTATCCTTAATAGTCGTTTTTGTCTTCCCTTGGGAATTGAAAGAATTTTAATTAGAATCTATGGCTTTACCAAGATTACACAAACCATCTGTTTATAACAACTGGAGGATAGCCAGCAGTGTTTTGCAAGATAGTGTTTGTTGACAAAATAATAATAGGCTTTCATTTTTCATGTTTACCAGAGCAAGTTTTGGGATTCAACAAATTCTTGCATTTCTTTTGACTTTTGCTAAATGCTTCTTTGCCTTCAAAGTAATATTGCCAAACTAAAATAAGCATAGCTTCTGGATTCTCTCTTCTCTTGGAGAGAGAATGCAGCAGCTAAGAAAAATCCTGTTGGACTTTTGCCAGGGAAAACAAATCAGTTTAGTACAGTTAAATGTTAAAAAGGACTGAACATATTTTGCTACCAGCATATAATTCCATGCTGTGTTTATTTTTTTTTCTATGACTTTAGTGAAGGGGAAAGCAGACACTGGTCAAAAGTCAGCTGGAAATGACATTTGGGGAAACTGAGAGGAAAACACAAAGAACCCAAATTAGTGCCTCATGGATTTTGGATTTGAGTATTACTATAAACTGCAGATTTCTTTGAATATTCTAATTTGTTTGATAAGGTAATCTTCAAAAGGAGCCAAAACCACATATTTTAACTGCTTCAGAGGTGATTAAAGCTTAAATTCCTGAGAGAACAACAGTGCCAATCAGAGAAACCACATGAAAAAGACCAGTTAAAAGAGAAGGAAAGTTAGAAGAAGAAAAAAAAAACTCACCAGCATCGAAAGACTGAAATATTTCCAGAATGAGATTTGTGGTGTTCTCAGCCATGACTTTGTTCTGTTAGAGTAGACGAAGAGAGATTTCACTCACTCTGTCTTTAACTCTCTTTTCTTCTCCTTTCTTCTCAGTTCTTGCCTTTTTTTTTCTTCTTATGGGTTTTCCTATCCTTATGCCTCCTCTCTTTCCTGTTCTCTCACTTTCTCCCTGTCTCGTCCCTTGCTCACTTTCTCTGTCAGTATGTCTGTCTCCCTCAGAGGGATAGTCAGCCCAGAGGCACACAGGACTGGCAGCAAACTCTGGCAGTCATCATGTTTATGGAAGTGGAAAACTACACTGTCACATTTCCTGCTTTTCTGCTTGAAATTAGTAACAGGAGTGGCTTATCTATCCCGGACAGAGATCCTGGAGGTGGGTAGGTGGAGTGTTGGTGTAATCACTTCCTCTCCCATCATTTCCTTCATGTTGATTAATGTAAAAGAGTATCGCCCGAGTGCGTTAAGATTTAGTCCTTCAGCTCTTACTACAGGACAAGTCCACCACTCTCTCTGATATTTTTGTACGTTTTAGAAATGAAAAATATTTAGGTCTCAGCTTAAATATATATTTTTTTCTTTTACCACAGAAACCAGCTATTAGCTGCATCAGCAGGTACAGCTCTTGGTTTAAAATGGGTGTTGAAGCCAAAACCACAGCTGAAATTGATGGTGGCAATACTGTAAGTGCTTTTAATATTTAGTTGTAATGATAACAAAAATTCTACCACAGTAGTACATTGCAGCTTCTGAATTTGTGAATTTTGCTTGTTCGGATTTCCAGTCTCTTTTATTTGTAAGTTCAGACATTCCTCAGTGTCTTCCAGGTCAGTGGTGCCTGCACTGGGTGTCTGGTTCTTTCTCAGTTGGAGACATCCAGTAAAAACATTGTAGTTCGATAAGATAGAAAAGTGCCCCAGTTGCTTTTTCAATTCACCAAAAACTATTTGTTTTTTTTCTACACATGAGAAATTGGAATACACTGAATAAAAATGAATCTCTTCATGTTACTCTATTTTTGTCTCCATATTGAGGCAGAAGGAAGGATACAAAAAATCTGAGATGGACCAGCCCCATCAACTTTGGCACGTCAGTGTTGAGGTTGTCAGGTGGTTTTTAATAAAGTCAACCCATTAACCATTTAAAAAGACAAAAATGATTGGATTTTTCAGACAAATGTCATTGTGAGTGTATTGAAGTATATTTAGTGGTTGATAACCTTTAGTCTTCTCATTGGCAAAGAATGAGAAAGAATGTTCACAGCAAAGCTTGAACTTCCTTTAATTGTTGACTTTGCTGTAAAACTAACCAGCAAACACCCACAACACTCCATGAAATATTGTGCATGGCCATTGTATCCTATTTAGTTGTAACAAGAGTACAATAGACTCTTCTGTTTCTAGGTGGAAGAGACATTTGTTGAGCTTTATAGCTTACGTTCATGGCTTTCTCAAAATGTCACTGGGGGAAGTTGCAGTGGACAGTCCTTAAATGTCTAAAAGAAATTTGCTTTCTGTCAGGAAGAATTTAGGCAGACATGATGGATATACCAGTGTTTCCCACAAATACACTTAAATTGGGTGGGCCTCAAAAGTATATTTGGTCACCTATTTAATGTATCTAAGGGAACAACGCCCACTGCCCCCCTGCATTTAGTCATTTTTTACCCATACCCACACTTGCTGCTTCATATAAAGAAATTTTTTGTTGTTGCAAATTATTTTTGCAATATGTGGTTCTGGTGTGGTTGTACTTTTTTCTGAATTAATATCGTCAGTCTCATTCTAAACTGTAGGTTACGTCTGCCTGTCATTTCTAAAACCTTTTAAGTATAAACTGAAGATATATGAGGAGTGAGCCTGTGGCGTGACACTCTACAGTGTGTGTCTGTGTTTCTTTTATTCCCTTAATCACCAGTAGATGGAGAAATACTCCAGGATAACTGATGGCACAGCCCAACAGATTCTGAGACTTTTCAGTACACAGCTACTTCATTTTTAACATGCAGATTGCTTTTCTTAACATGTAATGCAGTGTGTTTGTAAGGCTACATGTTTTACATACACAGCGTCACCCTTCACATATTTTTTTGCACAAAGCTCATTCCACAGTTTTTATATCGTATGTATTGTGCAACTCAGTAAGAAATGGTCTGCTATGACACAATATAATGATTCAATATCACCACCCACCCACCACCTAATTGGTGGACGGCCACTCAAGTCAGTATTTGATTTAATGGCTTATTTACAGAGGTGGAAATAAAATAGTTTCAGAACAGAAGTTGTCTCTCTGGCATTATGCAGATTTTGACTTGATGACAAACTTTCTAATGTGATTTCTTAGAAAAAATAAAAATGAGTACCACGCTTATTGTCTTGGTTCCCTGTGCAGTGATTAGATAAGAAAATGTGTCCTAATGCAAAAGGTTCTGTTACTGGAAGAATTCTTAGCACGCTGCTTTGTCTCTGCTCTTGGCTCCCCTCTGCAGTAGCAGAGTGTGTGCTCTGTCTTTTGCTGAATCTGCTTGGTCCTGAGGGGCTCAGAACGGTAGAGGTCACCCCGAGCTGAGCTGCTTGAAAAACGTTGGAATCAGCAGTCCAACCCTTCTGCAGAGGAGCCCACCAGTAACTGAGTAAATCCCAATATATTTCATTACCCTGGCAAGTCCAATAGCTGATTTTAGCAGCTTAACCACAAAATGGTAAGATTCATGTGTACAGATTAATGATTACTTTTAAAATACCTTATAAATACAGTAGTTTCCTTTTTATAACAGGAACTTTTCATGTTTAAGATTCTTAAAATCTTAATCATTACCTCTTGCTCACACAATTTGGACCGAGAGTTTTTTCCCCCTTGGTACACATCATTATATTTTTCATGCCCGTATCTCCCTTTATTGAATAACTCTGACCAGAGCAGTGTGGCTACCCTTTTAGCTTCTCTAAGAGCTCTCCTGAGATGATGATGAAAGGAGTTGTCTAATGGGATTACACATCATGATAAATGCTCAGAGCCCGGTGGTTTATCACACCTCCCCTCTGTATTTCAGATAGTGGCATTGATCCTCTGTATAGTAATGTAATTTGGATGTGGCATTTTAGAGATATGTTTTATTGGTTTTGAGTATTGATTGTTTACTTAGATTACAAATATTATACATTATATTATTTTCTTTGTTTTATTAGGCAGCATTTGATTTGTGGAACAAATCCCTGTTTATCCTGAGTAGCACATGTGCAGACTGATCACGATGATCATGAGATAAAGCCTTGAGCTGCTCTATAGGCAATGAATAATGAAATTACTTTCAGGAGTCTGTAAGAGCAAAATACAGTAATCTGAGTTACCGAAACCTTTAAATAAAAACATTCAAATAAAACCTTTTTTTTTAATTTTGTACTTAAATACTTGTCACAATTATCAGTTCACTACATCAATCACAACCAGTGTGAGAAGAGAATATGTGTGTCTCAGATATAGAGAAGCCCACTAAACATTGGCATTAATCCATGAAGAGGAATATCTGATGCACACACAGAGACTTGAATGAATGTATTTTATATAACATTTAAGCTGAACACTGTGTGAACATAGTATAACCTCAAAATTACTAATGAACTTAGTAGTTCTGTTAGGTATAAGATGAGGGGGGTCTTCCAGTCCATTTTTTAAATAAGGGCTTTACAGAAATTTGTCTACTTATTGTTATTATTATTACAGTAAATCATTAATTAAATTAAATCATTAAAGTATCTCGAAGTTGAAAGAAATTGTTGGAAAAACTACTAAAACATTTATTCTGATTTATACAGCTACTGGATGAAAATGCATTTCTTATTTATAAAACAAAAACCTACTATATGTACGGTATCATTTAGCATTCAGAGGTGGTGTATATACATATCGTATATTCACATGCACCATTCCATTCATGCCCGTACGCATTATCTTTCTTCACTGCTCCATTCACAATTTAGGCTTATGAAGGAATGTAATTTATACAATCATTTATATAAAAAAAAACTCAGTATCTCGTTTTAACGTGATACGTTTTAACGACATAGTTTTACGTTAATACGAGATATGCTTTACGTTATAACGTGATACTGTACTTTTACGTTATAACGTGATACTCTCATTTTACGTTATAACGTGATACTGTACTTTTACGTTATAACGTGATACTCTCATTTTACGTTATAACGTGATACTGTACTTTTTACGTTATAACGTGATACGGTACGTTATACTTCTACGTTTGTACAGTGAGTGTACAGCCGAGAGAGAAGTGAGAAAGGAGTATTTTAATGCAGTTTTATTAAATTTTATTTCATGTTTGGATTTAGACATGGTGAAATTTAGCAATTACTGCACACGTTAAATGGTGGAGATTTAAAACCCGCATAAGCTACTCATTGTCAGTGTTAAATTTTATCAGCAGATGGCGCTCTACATTTGTAAAGGTATACACTGAGTGTGTAAGACGAAGAAGTCTGCCAGACCAGTGTTGTTATCCTGTCGGCTGTTTTCACAACCTGTTGCAATTCTTTAGTGATTTGATAAAGACAGATTGATGAAATATGTGCACATCTGTGTCTAACAGTCAATTTTTCTCTCAGTGATCGCTTTACAAATCTCTTAATAACGCAACACTACAGTATTATGTTATAACATAACCCGTTATAACGTAAAAGTGCGGTATCACGTTATAACGTAAAGCATATCTCGTATTAACGTAAAACTCGTTAAAACGAGAAATGTATGACATAACGCGATACGTATCACGTTAAAACGAGATTTTGTTCTTGGTGGCAGCAATACGCTGCCGTAAATTTAAGTAATCTCGTTTCAAAACATTCAACATTGCCTTCAAGGGATTTTTCCCCTTGTGTAATATGCTCCACTGATGTGGGGAAAATGCTCCACATTTATTTACGCCTGGTATTTAAATCTGTCTTCATTTTCTCTTTGCAAGTGATTCAGTTTAGAGCAGTGTTTCTTTAAGTAAAAAAACTAAACAGAAAAAGCAGGACCATTTTTTTCCCTTAGCCTTACAGGCAAGCTTAGGGCATGGTTAACATTCTGAGGCGAGGGCATGAGAACATTATCACATCATTTCGGTTTCACAGGTTTGCTGCAGATAATTCTGTTCTCTCTTCTTTTGTCATTTTGTCTCTCACTTTATCATTTCCTCCCCATGACATACAGTAGCGTGCGCGCACACACACAAGTTACAGTGGAACCAGCAGGCATGAGAAGATATTTGGCACACAATTGGTCCTGACACTTCAATGAGATGGGAGCATCATCTCTTTTGATTGGACAGCAGGTGGCAGTGCATGCAGACCAGGAAGCTGTCCTCTGTGCAAGAGTAAAAGGCTCAGGCGTGGGAGGGGACCTCTGAGATGTTCAGTACACACACACACACACATGCTCTCATACACAAGCAGTATAGACTTACATCATCAGGGGAGGAGCATCAGTGAGTGTGAGGATTGCAGACTGCTACTGCAACAGGGATGACTTAGGGAGAGAAACACAACAACATGGGCACGATTAAGTATCGATATCCTGCAGTCAGTGTAAAGACACAAAACTCTGTGTATGCATGACAGACACAGGAGACTGGAAACCAGTGCATGACAGCGCCGACAGAGTGACGCACAGGAGTTGGGACGTGACTGGTGACCTCAGGAGAGCAGCATGGCATCACCTCAGCACTACAGTCACTCTAATCGGGATGTTACTAATGTAATGCGGAAGCTTCAAGGTAGGTGTAAAATGCTTACTCACTCACACTCCTCCACCTTGAGTTGCTGTGTGTTTAGAGGTGACCTAGTGTTCGGTATGACACAGCAGAACAGAATGCCCTTAAGATGCTTGGCAAAAATGCCTTTCTCAAGCCTTGTCCTTGTTTCTCACGACCATGAATGTCTTATCTGTGAAGTGCTATAATTCAAGTTTATAAGTGTGTGGTATGAGAAGGACATAACTGAATGGGACATGCAATATTACAGCGTGCAATGCTCAGGTACATTAGATCTTTTTTTAGGTTGTCAGTAATGTTTTGTCTGATATTCAGCTGTTATCAGTGTCTTAGTTTGAATTAACTTGTGTGGAGTTTTTTCCCCTCATGATTGAGAATAGAGGTGGAGATCCAGGCAGCTGTTGGTCTGTGCATACAGCTATGCATCATGGCAGGAAGCAAATGAAATTAAATAAGCACATGTGTGATAAGTAGAATATAACAATATTGTGTTCTTGTATGTATTTTACATTTATCTGTGTGCATGCATGATGCATATTTGCTGTGCATTTGGACGCTTACCTCTGCAGGATCCAGTATCTCCAACAACAAGGCTTGTAACCTTGAACCTGTCATGCTGCCGTGTGTACGTCCACATGTGTTTCTGTATGTGGGTAGACGGTGAAGCAGACAATAGCAAAGCTAATCCCTATAGGACGTGACAGGATGAAGTGTATTCCTCTCTCTTAACTCTGCTGTAGCAGCACCACTGTCAAGCCCTCAGCTTACTGTCCCTAACTGAAGCTAAACTGTCAGCCATAACTGCAATCATGATGTTTATTACTTTTTACCTATGGCACATAAAAATAGACTTTGTGATCTTATCTCTGCTTTAACATTTATTTGTTGACTGTATTTGCAGCAGATATCATTTATTCTCCCCTTCATAGAAGTTATATAATGTGAATCAGTTGTTTTTATGCTATTAATATTATGCAAGCCTCCCAGGTACAAACCTGTGTGGCAAATCACCCGTCCCACACTGACAGGATCAGATTGATGGCACTTGCAAAGTAGCAGGAAAGTCAGGTGACAGTGGAGCTGAGATCCAATATGGCTGCTCCCTGTGTGGCTTCTGAGGTGGCAGTTTCTGTGAAAGCAGAGAACAGCATCATCAGCCACGTGCTTTCTCTGCATCACTCTGTGCAGGTGTGGGTGCAGACTTTGAATCCCGATTATACTGTGATTGATCTAATTTTATTTTTGCAAACTAACAAAGCATATCTGTACGTCACGTCCAGAACTGTCATTTAACACTTCAAGGAACAAATACCATGAGTTGTAAATAATAAGTGTTTGCTTCTTACAAATATCACTCAATCTGTGCTATATATGTTCTCCTCTGAGTACATGATCACATTAGTGTATTTACAGAGGGCACATGGGATCTATAATTTGATATGACATTTTATTTGATGTGCTCTGGTTGCCGTCCATCTCCTGGGAGACCAGAGCTCAACCTGTGATAATATCATCAAGATGTTGGGTAAGACTCAAAGAGGAACAGTTATGTGTTCATTAGTCTGAACATGAAACGATTCCTAGCGTAAGTGGAACATAAAATAATGTAAACATGTGTCCCTTGGCTTTGGTATCATGCTGTGTTTCTATAGGTAGCTACAAGCTTGGTCCCAGATGACAGCTCTAAATGAAATCAGTGTCACCTCAGCTTGTTTCTCATTTCTCAGGGTTGCAATTTTGGTGTTTTGTTGTTTAGTAGTATTTTATATCCTATTGTTTTTTTTCCCCAGAAAAACTGGTTGCAATTGGATAACGTGTGTCTTTTAGAGTCTGATAGAATTGACATATTTTACCCTTTTCTCAAGAAAGGCAATTTCTCAAATAAGCCATGTTACAAAAATCACCACATACCATGAAATGAACTACCTTCAGGCTCAATTTGGATGCTGATAGTAACTGTTCAGTGCAGCATCAAAACAATCAAACTTTTGTCCCAGTTTTGGATCTATATTTTTCTCCCTTCAACCATCTCTTTTGGTGTACCTCTCTGTCACAGTGGAAAAAACAGCAATTAGTGACACCATATGGCAGAGAACGGCGAGGCTGCTTTGAACACCTCCCAGCCTGAACTCCTCCATATGTTGTGGAATTTGCCCGTTTGTTGTCTCTCATTAATGCGAAAAGTGATGCACTGTTTTTTCTTTTTCAATATCTCACCTGTTTTTCGGTTGTGGGCGGCAGAGGCATACATTCCTGCCTACGTCTCTGGGTTTTACCGTCTGCTAGACTATTAAGTGGACAAGTTTGCTAAGTCTCATTGTGAGCACCTGCTTGAGTTTTCTGTGCCTAGCCTGTGTAATCCTGTGCTGGCAATTTGTCTGTGATCAGATAATACAGGAGGAGCCACAGAATGTGTTTGTCAGACAGCTCAGGCTTCAGGTTGTGCTGTGCTAAGCACAGTCACTGCATTTAAGGACGTCTGCCTTGTGGTTTACTTTTATAAGCCCCGTTAATATTTTCTTCAAAGATGCTGACAAGGAAAAAAGACTTCAGGAGTATATGGTAAAGAGCAAGGGCAACTGAGGTCAGCACAACTGGAAGACATGAGTGCCACACTGAGACTTTTAGATACGTAGATGAAATGGGGATGAGAGAGGCAGCGGGAAACGCAAGAAGATGAGACTGGACAAGCAGGGGTGGGAAACAGAGAGAGCCCACACACCAGTTTTTAAGCTCCTGATCGCAAATGGGACTGGCACAGATCCTCAGGTTGGCACAGAGCCAGGGTGACATCCTGTTGCCAGGGGCGACATTATGGTTCGGCCGCAGCCAAGGAAGGCCCAAGCAGACGGTCACCTTGAGCCATGCCAACCTCCTGTTTAGTTCTGACACCACCATTTATCGTCTGCAGCTCCGGATACCGTGTTTTCACACATACACATGGGCCCACACTCTCACACAGATACCGAAACAAACACTGGGTGTTTAAAAATAGCTGTGATGCATCTTTTTTTTTTCTCTGTCATAGCAGTAGAAGCAGTTCAGCTGAGTGTCTTCAAGGCCACTAGACCATTAACATGAAGCCATTACTCTGAAGTAGTCTCTGATCTGTGGCAGCAGGGCCAGTGTGTGGTAGAGCCTGAGTTGTTATTTATTCTGCTGCTGCTTCTTGTCCTCCCAGATTGTGTTTATGACTTGTTGCCATAGCGGCAGTCGCATGACAGCCAACGCAGGCTTTTTTGCCCTGTAGGCTTATTGGCCATGTCTGGTTCAGCTTCTGTTATGTTTTTTTAAGTGTGTATTTGTGTGTGTGCTCGCACTAATAGGTATTTGTGTTTAGTTCCTGCCACTTTCTTCTTGACAGCTTCTGTTGCAGATCAGTTTATGATCTCTTTCAACCTGACAGTCAGTGACGGTTTGAGTGACATATCACAAGATTAGATCACTGGGGGTCCCGCCCGTACAATATGGGTGGTGGGCCATTCAACATCTATTCTAAACCCTCTTTAAAAGGTTACACGTTCAGAAAGGTCAAGATTTAGCCCAACATTTGTTCAGTTATAACACTCGTAGCAAGCATAAATGTCTAAAAACTGAGGGAGTATTGATTGTTTTGTTAAATTAAATGACAATACTTGTTTTGGCATTTCTGTGTGTTTCTGTCAAGTTCGATTTCTCCTGATTAAATGTCATCAAACACAAGCAGCATTAAAAACATACACACACAGTTCCTTCGGCATTTCAGTACGATCTGTCAGATCGAGGTATCAGATAGCTTTGATGGACGTACAGAACAATGTCTTGGCAGATAAAACCTGAAACCTGTTCTTGTGATCCCGAGACACAGTCAGCTTCTGTCTTTAATACTTTGATTCTCGTGCATGCTCTTATCTCTCACCCGCAGACACCTCTGTCCCTTTTTTCACCACCTTTCACAGTGTGATCGGATAGTGGAAATTGTGCCGCTGCCGGTCCACTTAGCGCCTGAAGGTTTTTTTAAATAGAGGTCAGACCGTGATGCTCTGACCTCTGAGAGGTCAGCTGGACAGATAACGTGATGAATTCAGAAAGTTAGTAAGAAAATAAGTACATTTCAGTTTTTATTTTAAAGTGGTTATGCTTAATTGAGGGTTTATGTTTTATTCTAGGAACTTACTAATAGCAGTAAAGAACTAAATGCTAATTTGTACATGTTATAATGCCTCTTTATGCAAGAGCTTCAGTGACCTTGAGACTTAAAAGACTCCTGTGTCTTTAATGCCCCCATCAAACTCTTTTTTTGATTGGCCAGCTATGGAAATCTTCCGGTGGGCTAAACTTTGCCCAGTTGAGACAGCTGTGTGTGTGTGTGTGTGTGTGTGTGTGTGTGTGTATCAAGACATTAAAAGCATAATATAACCCCTCCCCCCCTTTAATCTGCTGTGAGTACCAGATGTGTTGAGTTTACCACAGCTGTAAATATTTTCAAATAATCTGTCTGTTGCAGAAAAGAATATCAACATTTAAAGCACACACAAGCTTGTCTGATATGTTCATCACTTGACACAAGGATTGTACTCATTGTTTACTCCTACTGAATACACTCACAATATTATCATGTTTCTGGTGACAGTGGAGCCATCATCGTTTTACCTTTACCCTTAGCGAAAACCAACCAGTGGAAGCATTGTATCTATGAAATATTGTTTCCTGTTGCATGCTGACATCTGTTCCCCTGGGCCCTTTGTTACTTTGATTCTTCCCACTCCAGACATAAACACAACTTGCCACCTGACATAACAAAACCCCGTCTTCCTGGTTTTAATATTTCAACAATGTTTAGTGAGAGAAAAGTGAGCATTCAGGGAATGTCTAGGAAATCTGAAGGAAATGAATAATGCCTTTACACAGACTGATATTACTAACTGCACACGTGGTATGACGAGTAAATCAAAAAATGTCTACCCGCAGCAAATACTGTTAGAGAGAAAATGTCCTCAGCTGAATAAGCATAAGCACTCCAGTGGTGTGACAGGATTCAGTATTTTTAATTTTGCAGCAAAGACGAGCCTTAAAACTGAATTTAATGTTCTGATTTATTCATTGTGCTGACGCCAGTCCTTTCACTTTACTCGTCTCTGTAATGTGTGGCGGCCAGTGAACCTGGATAAAGAGCTTAGACTGTCTGACCCACTGCTGCACTCCCACACACACACGCGCACACACACAATCACACACGCGCACACAGGCGCAAACACACGCACACAAATACAGTCAACACACAGAAGAGTTCATAGAGAGCGGCAGAGAAACATCAAGCTGGAAATATTTTTTCAAATCTAAATTGAGTCTTGCTAATGCTCTTAGTAGCACTGAGTGGTGTTGGTGTAGTGGTGGTGATACAATCCTCTGAGACTGCAGTGCAGTAGATGCTTTGTATTAGGTATATGGTCAGTCTGTTTATGTATGGTGCTTAAATAAAATTTTGTCAAGCTTAATGTACTTCTCTTGATAAAGGGGCCCTGGAAAAGTAGAGAGAGGATTCTAGCACAAATCCAGTAGGGTGCAATTTAACACTCACTGACCACTGAATGATTTTCTGCATAATCGCTATAGCAAATAAATTAAATCAATAGTTAAAGTTACAACATTTTCTAACCCAAGATAATGATATAAATTATGTTCTATGTTTCATTTATGTATTTGTTTCTTTTTATTATAAATGCCCTTACTTTTCTCATTTCAATTCATTGCTATGCTCATTTATTTCAGTGCTCTGTGTGTCTTTAGTACTGCAGGTGCTGAAATTGTCGAAAATACTGTATCCATGGCCTGGTTTTAACGAACACTGTGATATTTGGACATTTTTGTTAGCTACACAGTGCCTTCCTCGCACATCTGCTGCTGAAAAGGGGGTGATGGTGCTTGAAAGAGGAAAGGGGTTGTTTTGATAATCACTTTGACTTGTTCCCCCATCCTTAGTCTCTTTAATGTGGTGTCATTATTACAGAAATGTAATTAGCTATGCTAATGGGCTGGCATTTGGACTTCCGTCTCAGCACTTTATGTTGGGACTGGTTAAAAATGTGCTCTAAATGAAGTGGGATGTTGAATGGAGAAGTTGAATGTGCATGTGAGGGTTGAGTGGAGGTGCTATGTGCATGAGAGGGGGTGTTATTGAGTGTAAGGGCTAGGCTAGAGGCAGAAGTGCAGAAAAGGGTTTTTTAAATTAGGAATTGTTGGGGTGAAGAGCTGAAATCAGGAAGTGGATAAAGACTCTTTTGAGAGGAGTAGAGGGGCAGAAAAGCCACCAAAACCCCTTAAATCACTTTGTGCGTCAGTGTGGTGGATTATGAAAGTGTGTGTGTGTGTGTGTGTGTGAGTATGTAGCAATTACAAGGTGCTGTTGTAGCACACAATAAAGCCATCTACATTTTTTTCTGTGATGCTTTAAGAGGCATGTTTCAATAATACTGTAGAAGAAGCTGCACCTTGTCATGGCGGCATTGGCATGCCATTACTGTTCTTTGAATTTAAATATCTACCAGCTTGAATAATATTAAGATGATATAATTGAATGAATGCATTACTAAATTAATACTTGCTGGAACACTGTGTAACCTTGTACAGTAGAGTGTAGAGCCTGTCTATGTCTGACCGGCCATCATCGCGGCTGGTGAGTTGTGAAGTCATTAATACATTAAGAGAGATCAGCTAAGCAGGGTCATCTAAGTGGTCGCAATTTAAAAGCTGAGCTTATGCTGAGCTTGTTAGTTTTTTTTCTGTCCTGATATATCCTGCCTTGCCTTTTCTTGCCTTGTTTTTTTTTTTTTTTGTCCTTTCCTTATCCATTAGGTGGTGCTGTGTCTCTTTACTTTTCCCATAAGGCTAAATAAGAAGTCTTGGCTCCTCAGAAAGCAAACCCAAATATCCTTAGGGTCACAAAACTGCAATATGAGCAAAACCAGCATTATTCCACTCTCTAAAAAGAGGATGTCCCTGCTCTCCTCAGGAAGCCTTGCACCCTGCAGACATACCTGTGTGAGCGTCAGGCATTGACCCATGTCCAACCTTCACAACCTCAGAGAGAGGGATCTTATGTGCTGTAGGGATGCAAGGGGCTCCATTAGGGGATCCAGACCAGCTGAGGTTCAGTTTGTTTTAATCCTCCAAACTCCCCTTTTTCTATCTTGGAAAGACCAAAATACTCCTGAGGTCTGCTGCCTAAAGGAGTCTGTTATTTTATTTTTGCACATACAGTACATGTGAAAATGATTGTCTCCATTCAGGTAATTGTATTGTGTGTGTGTGTGTGTGCGCGCGTGCGTGCGTGCGCACCTGCTCTCGCTGCATTTCTTTCAACTCCCACGGTGAAGCCTAATAAGTCCCTTGAATCCTCAGCATCTTGTTTTGATTTTGTCCTGGGGTTATTTTTCTAAACAGTTTCGCTCTCCAGGGAAGTTCTGCTTTCTCACTATCTGCTGTATGGCTACTTACTGGAATAATTCTCTGAAAACAATACCAACAAAAATGGATATGTTGTGTTTTAATAAGCTGTTTACTTCCGCCATGGCTATAGTTGCTCTTCATTTTCTGTTGTTTCATCTTACATTTACTGTCAAACTAATCCAGAATCACAAAAGGAGTCTAAGTGATGGGTTCAGCACCTTGGATAGTTCCTTCACACTTCTGAATTGAATGAACAATTTGTCAGACATTAAAACACCTTTAACTAGACACAAAGTCTGGTGCAAAGTAAATAGAAACAAATTGTGCATGAGCTCATAAATCGATGTAAGCTGATACATTATTTACATCATTGATAATTGTGGGCAGGCTACTACTGCACAATGAGTATACAATGAAAAATATGTTTTTGTGTTTTTGTCTGACTGCAGGACAGTATAGACCAGGAGAGTTTCTTGCAGTAATATTATTGAGCAGGGATTGTGAGCTCGTATGCTGCAAATGCCCCACTGAATTCTGCCTTCTGCTGGTGTAAAATTATGTTTTCATACTCTTGAGTGTGCTGGTAAAAGCACTGTATATGTAAATATGAAAAACAGGACTGCATGAATATCTCTTTGAACTCTCAGTCAATCTATAATACCCACGCTCAGGCACATACACAATAATCACACTATGTATATATAGAGAGAGAACGTTAAAATAGAAGCTGACAGACCCACGTTTCAAAGACAACAGTAACAGCATGAAATAGGCTCATGATGGCAATATGATGGCCAGTTTTAGGGCTACTAAAAGGAAGAGTGTCAGCAGGGTGATTATCAGCAGACAGATAGCGGATGACAGCTGCCATTGGTTATTGATGACTTTCATAATTAAAATCCCTTATGGGGGGAACCCAAAGAACAAAAGAAAATCACACAAATGATGAATGGACCTTTTATCTTTAAGGCTGATATAAGACCCACCAGGCTATTCTGCATGAATATTGGTTTCCAGGAAACTCTCAGTATATGATTTCAAAGAAGAGCTCAGTGCTTTTAATATTGCCAGAGTTCACCCTGCCTGTGTTTGTGTGTGTGTGAAAAAAAATAAGGGACAGAATATGAGGAAAATAGTCAGAGTGAATAGGAGAGAGCACAGGTCGGACAGAAACAGAGTTACAAACCAGGCAGCAAAAATGAGAAGGGGTGAGCATGCTAAAACGCTAACTGTATTTTCAGCTCTAATTTTAATGCAGCAGTGGAGGGGGTTGGGGTAATTTTGGCTCTATAACACAGGTTTGCTTCTTCTCTGATTCCTAGTATCACCAGTAGCTTGAGTAGAGTGACTCTTTAGATGCTGATTTCGCAATAGTTGGGCAAACAGTAGTGCCTTTGTCTTTGTTTTTGTTTGTTTTTCACCTGGTCTGGTGGTACAAGTGGACAAAGTAATACAGATCACAGAATCAGAATGAGTATAGGTTAAAACCCACTCAACACTGATTTCTTTGTTTTGGGCTTTCCTACATTGTCTATACCCATTTCAAACTCCATATGACATCCAAAACCATACCTCCGAGATTGTACTCCACCACTCTATTGTATTCTATTCTGTTCAGTACTCCTCCCACAGACAAAACAAATACAGACATGCTGTATGTGACTGTGGTTGAGATAAAAGAGGATCCTTTTTGAAGGGAGTACAGTAGCAGATCAGACAAGACGACTGCCAGCGATAGTCTGCTCCCCTGCAGGCTCTCTAGAGTAGAAAGCGGCAAACCTCAGAGCACCACATGTATCCGTGTATCTGTGTGACTGGGAGACAGTGGGAGGATCGGTATTAGAGTGTCAGCAGCACATAGGGAATTCCTGCACGTTTGTCCTGATACTGTGTTGTGTGTGTGTGTGTGTGTGTGTGTGTGAGAGATGCTGTCAGAGTGGAACTCTACTTTCTCTCCTTCTAACCTGCTAAATGCTCCCCTTCAACCCACCCACCACCACTCTGTTCTCCCTCTCCACATCAGGACGGGGCTGCTGTGACATCACTCATTCCCACGCACTCGGATTGGCTGGCCAGTTGAGGGAAGTGGATTGTTCCCGCAGCCTACGGTGCGAAATTAAGAGAGAGAGAGAGAGAGCAAGATAGATAGACAGTGTGGGAGGGAAAGACAGAGATAGAGAGTATGTGACAGGAAAAGAAAGAGAGAGGGAGAAATGGACTAAGACTAATGCTGAGGCAAGCCAGCACTGCGCTGCTCTCACTCACACACATACACACACACAAACATTCTTTGCATCAGGCGTACACTCACACCACACTCCCAAGCTGCTTAACAGGCAGGAAAAGCACTGAGTTCAACTGAGTCTGCAGCCCGTTACTGCAGGACAGGACAGAGAACAGCACAACGTAAAAGACGAGAGGAGGGTGAAACCTTCCTGCCCGCTTCGCCTCGGAGCAATACTTCCACCGCTGTCATCTTGGGAGGTCCGGTGCTCCAGGGAGCTCTTTCAAGACACCTCTTCTAAACACGGGGGAGAGGCAGCAAGGGCAGGAACAAGGGCAAGTGTAGCCCCATCCAGAGGTTGCTGTAAATGTCTTCTCAGCATCCCCATGAAAACAGGCGGGAACCGAGGCGTAGTCTGGAGTACAAGATGGCTCAACGAGCAGGGGGCGAAGCCTCCCACAAAAAGAGCACATCCCTCAACCTGGTGACAGGGTTCTACCACTACCTCCGCGGTAAGTGGGACAGTGTGTGCATGGCTCTTGGTGTCCCCTACTGAGGTGGAGAGAGTGTGAGAAAAAGAAGAGAAGTACGTAGTGTGTGTGTGTGTGTGTGTGTGTGTGTGTGTGTGTGTGTGTGTGTGTGTGTGGATATGTGGAAGGGTAATGTGTGTGTGATTTAGCGTGGCACTGCAGTATTGATTGTACGTGCCTAGTGTATGTGAGTGTGTGTGCATGTTGCAGCGCACATTTTCCCACTAAGTGTTTCCTGCAGGGCAGATGTTTTGGGGCTGTGATTGTGCTGTGTTTTAAGTAAAATTGGCAGACATTTGAAGGGGGCGTTTCCACCTTGGCAGAGTGTGTGTGTCTGTGTTTGTGGAGGTCGCTTAGCTTTTAGTCTACAGCAGGTGAAGCAAGGATACCCAGAAGACAAGTAGGAGCTCACTGCATGTGTCACAGCCCAGCAGACACTGTCAAAATGTTTGATTTCTTATCTCTCTGTTTGACCCTGTGGCTGTCTGCCCATCTGATTTTTTGATACCATACATTCAGCATTTAGTCTGGATGCTTCTGACTATTTCACTGGGTGATAGATTAGATTAGAGTGAATGAGACATTACCATGCTGTTTCTTTGGATTTTTTTTGTCTCTCCATCCATATATGCATCCCTAATACGTTTGTACATGCAAGTCCTTCCTTTTTGTCAGTTTTTGATCTCACAGTTTAATTTGTAGACGACGCAGACTCTGAGACAACGAACTAGTTTTTAGTGATATTTCTTTTCCTATTAAGGTCATCTTCACTGCAGTGGGGTCAAAAGTAGAAACTCATCATCACCAGATGTGACTGATGATGATATAGGCCAACACTAGACAGGAAGGTAATCAAGTGTGCTCAAATGCTGCTGCGAGGCTTGGATGCTGAGTACGACCACTTCCCTTTGTCATATTGAAAGAATGTGAGCGTCTGTGTTTGTGCTTAAGTGTGACTGTGTGTGTGTCGAGTTCAAAGTCACCTCGTCCCTGAGACTGGGAGGCTGGCACGCTGCACGTGCAGTTCTCTGTCACATATGTTCCCGCTCTACCATTCAAGGGGTTAAATCTTTCTCATTCTCATCCAATATTTTTGCCCATCAATATTTGATTACTCCAATCAAAAGATTAATCCAGAGAATGGGGACCTGCTCAGTGGTACGTAGGACTATGTGTGAATGTAACTGCATTATGTATGAAATACCAGCCACACTCACCCCACCTTCAATGCTCAAACTGTTCACATGTGACCACAGTTCCCACTGACACACTAACCAGCTTGAGTGTAATCAAAACGTCAGCATATTTCATTAAGGGAGAGGAAAGCACAATGTCAGACGTCCTCTGTCACTGATATCACACTTATCTTATGCTAAGGATATTGCTTTTTTTGGTGCCATTCACTGTGCATGACAGGTTCCCTAGTGACTATACATCTGTATTTTGCATGTTATAATGTGATGTGTGTGATAATTGCCCACAAACAATTTGTGGATAAACAACAAATTTAACTGGTAAAACATTGCTTCAATGCTTTCCATGGACTGTAAGCAACAATAAATTGCAAATCATACATTACATATTCTTTATAATGTTTGGGCAAATGTTTATATCTAGTCTATACAGTTAGCAGTTTTTCAGTTCTGCAGTGACTCCTCCCATTGTGAAGGTTATATA
>JAUYWH010000016.1:11202397-11237708 GCA_034779795.1 Ctenopoma multispine | reverse complement strand
TATATATATTTATTGCTGAAACTGAATCAATGGCTCTCTAAAACAATCAGCTTGGTTTACCTAATAAATTGCCAACTGTGCCTATGTTTGCCTGTACGCATGTGAGAAACAAGGCTTGATTTATGTTTTGCTCTCATTTAAGTTGAGTGGCTTTTTGGGGACATCATCAGCAGAGATCTATGCTATTGATTGGGCTTTATCGCTGTAGCCACCACAAACAATGTCCTTCCCAGTGTGTAGGTAAATCGGTATGCTACGGGTTAGGTTGACTTTATGTGGTTTGATTATACATGACAGCAGAGGTGTATGTCGCCATAATCTAAAGGGCATTTTTGAGAGCACGATTCTCTGTCCACCAAGAGAAAGTGAAAATTCTGTCTTTAAATGTCAAATGCCTTCTCTTACAGTATCTCACTCTGTGATTTGATGCCACAGTGTTTAGATACATTAGACATAAAGTAATAATATCAAAGTTAATTAGAGTCACCATCCAGCTCTGCAAACCCAATCAACTCTTTAAACAATAGACAATGAGAAGATGTGTGTTTTAATCCCCTCTTTGTTTATTATTTCATCTGACTGATACTGACGCTCTGGGCTCTAATTTACAGATGAGCAGGAGGCAGTGCAGAAAAGGACATTCACGAAATGGATCAATTCCCACTTGGCAAAGGTAAGAGAGTCTGGTTGATTCCCACTGATACTGCCAGCATTGTGTTGTTCCTTTATACAAACAATGGTGTTTTGTGGATAGAAAACTTCCCCGTCTCATTGCCTGCCCACTTTGAATAGCTTAGCTTCTCTATGCTCCACATCCACTGTACTCGCTGTGACATTTGCTCTGTTTCCAGAACACACCGAGGAGCTGGTCATGGGACTGACTCCACCAGCTTAGACCACACACACACAGTCATTCTTCTTTTCAAGCATTTCATATTCCCTTTGATTCCTCCAATCTTATTGGGCTTGAAGCACGGATTTACGCTCACTCTAATCATCTCTGTCATATTACGGCATTTAATACACTGGATATCTTTTTTCCTTCAAGCTACTGTCGGTAATTTAAGCTTTCTATCTCAATATAGGCCAATTTAGATAGTTCAGGATAAGAGTTTTTAGTTAAAGACCATCTTTCATTTGACTGGTTAATGAGCTTGGGCAATTTGTAATGTATACTAAATAGTTACACCTGATGCTGCAGCGTGCTGACTGGCCATCATATACGTGTAACTATTGTTTTCTACTCCATTAGGCTCCTCAATTTAACCCATTACTGCTTGAATAGAGTGTCAGGAATGAGTGGACAAGGCAAATATGGCACAGTGCAACACAATTAAGCGTTATTTCAATCTGCAACGCTCTTCTCAGGATTTCTTATTTGATTATGACAGCTGTGGAGGCCTTGAACCGTGGTGACATGGAGCAGAAAACTGATTTGAAAAGTACTCTGAAGGAAATAAACCTTGACGTAGTGTCACATATCATGTCTCAGGACCGTGCCAGCAGAAAATTGCCCATAGCTCAATATTTAAATGCCTTGAATTTTTAACAATGTTTAAGATAAGCACATACTTTATTTATTAAGTCATTCTGATGCAACAGAGTAGAGCTCTGTTTTTTGTTTTTTTTGCTATTTCATGGAAATACTGGAGTTCGAGTGATTAGGGAAGGACCATGAGGATTCAGTGGTTTCCTCATGACATGGATCCCTGAATAGCTGGATTCTAATATTTAAAAGGATTTTGGAAGGTGAGCGTATTTTTGTTGAGAGTTAACTTATAATAATACCACTCTAGCACTCTCTGATTCTTAATTTTAAATATACAGCTTAGCTTAGCACAGAGACTGGAAATGGGAAACATCTAAACTTGCTCTGACCAAGGTTACACAATCCACCTACCAGCACCTGTGACATGCATCATTACAGTATCTTGTTAAATCTGCACAAAGACTATGTGTAAAAAATGTCAACTGGACATTTTCAAAAAGTGAAAAATCATTTATTTTTGCACAGAGGCAGACTTGCTGTTTACCCTCACGGAAATTTCATTTAAATCCCCTCTTAATTAACCAATTCACCTTATCAATAGATTAGCGATACCATCACAGAAAAGATAACCATGTTTGTTCCCCACAGTTTGTCTGTCTCTCTATAGTTGATCAAATTAGTTGCTCTCCGCCTCATTGCCATCATGAAACTGCTTACCCTTTCACCTGATGCCTGACGTTGCCATAGTGATTCTGATTGGCCTGTATTTGTCTTCAAAAATAACACAATTGTATGATCTTCATGGCGGAGAGTTTAGTGATGAGTAGGGGGTAAGAGTCAGTCCAGCTGGCACGAAGGATCTGTTATAATAAGAAAGTGCATTTCCTGAAAATGTCATTCTGTAGACCAGTAGAGGTAAATTGACATCTTCCAAGTTTGCCTCACATCTAAAAATACACTACAAAGAAGCATTTAAAGAGACACATTATGTAAAAATATTATGTGACAACAAGGCAGAGAAAAAGGATATAGAGAGGGGGAAAAGCGTTAACAGTTTAGCTTTGCCCTCACAGGGATAGATAACGCCTTTGGCTATGCAGATGATTAGGCCACTCCAGTTATCACAGGTCTTTAATTCAGTACCTAAAGGTATGTGATTAATCGTTAGGTAAGTTGAGACACGGCATGAGGGCTTCCTTTCACGATCACTCCCCTCCCCCTTACTTTTCTACTCCACAGGTATAACAAAAGAAGTCTTATGCGCACTGAGAAAGGCTTTCTATGAAATAGGACATATTGGAGCTGGGAATTTATTACAAAAGATTAATGACTCTCATTACTCCGACCAGTTCTCCAGATTAAGTCACCAGTTATGGACCAAAGGTATCAGCTGTAGGAGAGCAGATGGGCAGTGCTTTTGCTGGTTGTTTTAATTTAAATAGAGGATGATGTCGTATAGACTTTACGATCCCTCTGTACCATTTATCACAATGCCTGCCTCCATAGTTTCAAGTAAGTAGCAGGCTCTCAACTCGTACCCAGCCGAGGAGTGACAAACCGGAGAGAGGATTCAGTGAGCAGACCCCAGGTTTCCATTTTGACAAATCCGTTCTGAGAAGGTTAAAGCTAATTATGAAGTGGCCGGTGTGAGCGGCAGAGGTCTTTGCCGTCTCAGGCATTTTCCAGGCAAACAGCTTTAGTGCAGTAATCAGTGAACCAAGTGTTCTTAGAGATTACGGCGGCAGCAAAGTGAAGCTCCACACTCCTCTTTCAGTGTTCACATCCCTGCTCACCCCCACCCACTTATTTTTTGGTAGAGGGAGTGTAGAGTTGATTGGATGACGTACTCCATGCATAAATTCAAACCCACATCATGTTATGTGCCTTCACTAAGCTGTTTATTGTTAATTTTTCAATTTTCAACCTGTCATCCGTGTTGTGGCCTGTTTTTTTCTTTTTTTACTTTGTTGTGGGTGTAGTCAATAGCACTTGACTATAATAGCTCAATAACTATTTAGTGGATAGCAGTGAATTTTTGTACAGATGTTTGTGGTTCACAGAGGACAAATCCTTCTGACTGGTGATTTTCACCTCTTCAACCACCAAGAAGTTTTGACTCACACATTCATCCCCTGAGGATTAATTATAATAACTTTGTCTGAATTTCTGGCATTCTCATGTCATACCACCATAAATATACGTTTTAGTTTAGTTTACTGTGTTGTGTTTAGTTCTTTTTCAGCAAACGTTAGCATACACACAGGCTAAATATAATTCATAGTATTATGACAAGATATGAACAAGATATTTCCCACTGTTGCAGCCATGTTGTCCTTTGTTGGAGAGTTTGACCTGCAGCTATTACAAGGCTTGCATCTAAAATGTTTTTTAAATAGATACTTTAAGCTCGCGTTATTTACAGAATTGCTTCTATATTTGAATAATGCCCTTTCAGAATAACTTTACCTCAAAAAGGTTTGATCAATAGGCATCTAGTGTCAGTTTTTCCTTCAAACTGCTTGTATTGCAATTCAGAATGAAACCCTTCGGTCTTCTTTGTTTCTGCCCCTCCCTCTGTCTTTTATGCTGTTGATCTTTTGGAATTCACTGAATCACGTGCGTCAGGGGAATAACATGAGAGCACAGACAGACACACATCCCGAAACTGCTCACAATCAATTATGGCCCAGACACTCATATGTAATTAGCTCATTAAGTCCTTGAGTTATTTTTTTTTTTTAGCTCATGTGGCTGAGCAGAGGAAATGGATATTACTTTCTTATTTTGTAATTACTCAGAAATTTCCTCATTAGCTTTGGGATTATAATGAAAAAATAGGTAAATTTAACCTCAATTAGTTTGTGGTATAATTTATCCCTTTGAACGGCTTTTTGTGTGTCTTCTGTCACTTTATGATAGGGGCACAAGTGCTGTCTGAATATACTAATATCCAAAGCTATGAAATGACATTAGAAGAGGAATTAGAGAGAAGAGCTACTGTATTTGGTAATTAATTTTGAAAGGCGTGAGGATAGTGTCCCTTCTGTCATCTTTCTCTCTCTCTCTCTCTCTCTCTCTCTCTCTCTCTCTCTCTCACTCTCACTCTTTCTACTCAATTATACCCCTCTCACTGTGCTTGGGAGCTGTGTATTTTTCCTTTTCTCTCACTGCACAGACACTCCACATGTACACGTTCACACAGACAAACGCTCGCACACATTTCAGCTTCCACCTTTACGCTCTTCTTTTCTTTTTCCCTCACTCCCTTTGCTGCTAATCTCTCTGTGAATGGTTTGCTCGTCTGAACGCCCCCCCCCCCTCTCTAAACCTCTACTCAGCCACAGCATGTGACTGTGCTTTAAGAGAAATCCTTGATGTGGCGTCGGCGAGAAACAGAGATATGTGGATTTCCTGAGTCTGGAAGTCTGTGTCAGGTCAGGGAGGAAGTCAATGAGAAGGATCCTTTTTGAAATCATCAGCATATTTTAGGATTTGAGGACCTCATTCAGAGCCTGCTGAGCCTCTGCTTATGGCTGAGTCTAGCTGTCAGTAATACATGGCACCACCAAACTCTTTTGGGCCTTCAAGTTTTTTTTTTTCCACAAGGATTTCCTTTATCCATGTTTCACAAGTTTAAATTAACATCTTACAGTGTAGCATATTTATTGTGCTCTGGTTTACTTATGCTGTGCTGCTTAGAGTAGGATAATATGCACAAAGAACACTGGCTTCATAGTTTCGTGTACATTGCAAGACCTACTAATAAGGCTTTAATCCCAGGTCCTTGCATTCCAGGAAAACTGAGAAAGCCTTGTGTCATTTTAAAGCATCAACATTTATGTAAACAATGCATTTATGTAACTACTTTCACTAGTAGTCGTCTGTTTTCATTATTTAGGAATGTCTCCAGGTTTTTTCCTAGAAAAGTTGCAAATTGTTGAATAATATCTTCATATAAAAATCTCTCATTTCAATTTTAGATGTCAGAAGACAAAACAACAAAATCTTAAGCCCCATGCCTTACTGCTCTACATATACATATCGTATTATTTCCATTTGTGCTTGTTTCACCATAATTTTACAAAAGTCCAAAAATTGAAATAAGGCCTTTTTGTTTTATCACAGCGTATCCCGCCTCTGGTGGTGACAGACTTGTTCGAGGACATCAAGGATGGTGTGATGCTGCTGGCCCTGTTAGAAGTCCTCTCTGGACAGAAACTGGTGAGTCTCACGGTTGTTTTTACAGCATGTGACCCCCCCCCCCAGACTTCAAACGCTTCATATCCTCTGATCTTGCTGGATTAAATTTTAACTTGGTCACGTTGAGCTGATATAACATGGGTCATACTGGCCAAAGAAACAGAGATGCAGCCATGTTTGATTATTTAGTATAGTAGTCAGTGTTTTGGGTAAATCTCAGCACAGCTACAGACCAGACACAGCGCATGTGAAACAAGCCAAAATGCTTATTGATCTGCTTTAATTAGGATGTTTGAATCGAATAGGAAAACCCAGATTAACAAGGACAGATCAGAGTCCACACACACACACACACACACACACAGAAAAAAGACAAAGGATTTTACTTGGCCAATATTGCTCAAGGTCTAAGCTTTCTACGCCCTATTGATTTGGCTGTTTATAGTCAAACACAGCTCCGATTTGACCACTTTGTCTTTCTCACTGGTTTCATTTTTTCTTCTTTGTGTTTGCTGATAGTGTTTTTGTGCACTTGGTAAATGTGCTATATTTAATATGTACAAGTAGTAGCATATGAAATAATCTTTTCAGTAACACAATTTTATTATATCCACCATCCCTGTTTTTTCTGTCTATCTCCATTGTTTTCAATTTTCCTTGCAGCCATGTGAGCAGGGCAAGAAGCTAAAGAGGATCCACTGGGTCGCAAACATCGGTATAGCTCTTAAATTCCTTGAGGGTAGGAAGGTAAGAGTTCAGAGCATTCTTTTTATGTTTTTTTTTCTTCGGTGTTTTTCCCCTCTTGCTGTTCCCCCTGCTCAGCTGCTGCCCTGTGGGTACAAACATTGAATCTTGACCTTGTGCGACCTGTTTTCCTTTCTTCCCCAGCCTCTCACTCTCTCTACCTTCTCACATCCCTCCTTTATCCTGATACAATAAGCTCTGTTTTCATAGATTTTGGTGAGTAAATAAATTAAGCACAATTAGGATTTCTCGGGTTTTGATTGGTTATTATTCTTTGCTGTCATAGTTCACATTTTGTCAGTAGCTACAGTAATTGAGTCATTTATGCGTATGGCTGCCTATAAAAGAGAAATCTATTAAAAATGACTACTTTACTGTAAATTTACTAGCTGTATTACTCATCCACAATACTTGCCAGTAAATCTGACCCACCACACCTCTTGCACTTTATGATATTTGTACTTTCCAGTCTTTTTTCCTCCCATCTGTTGTCTTCAATTTAGATTAAAAAAAAACTGTTCATGGTTACAGCCAAAAATCCTTAATGTGGTTTTGGATATAATCATCTAACTGCATCAACTATTTCTCCATGAAATTAGTAAAACATTCAGCTTGTCCTTGGATATACATAAATAAAGCCATAAGTATGAGCTGATGTCTGCAGGGACTTTGATTTGTCTTCTTCAAGTGTGACAGGGTTAAAACCATAAATCTGACACCAGTAATCTGCAGTTTGGAGATGAGATGTCAGAGGGCACTCTGCTGTATATGTTTATGCCTGTGTGACAGTGTAAATCCAAGTGTGTAGAAAATTAAATGTAAATATGCTGTGTGTGTAAATCTGGCGTTTGTCTGGACCATATTTACATGGTCATACCTTAACTTTCAGCTTTAGAGGCCCGGTTGCTTTATGCCTGTTACATGTTGCCTGTGTCACAGGAATCACTGTGCAGTGGTATAATATAAGTTTACCATCATAAGTCATATTTCTAATGGGTTAAAACACAGTAATACATGTATTTAACTGAGTCTTAAATGCTCAAGTGCTACAACAAATAATTATTTACATCCTCATATAGTGGTTTGTTTAGTCTGACTAACAACCTAACAACTAAACTCAAATTCATTTATTTTAAATTATCTAAAACATAAAGAGGACCATCACCAGAATTGTTTTGCATTGATGTTTCCACGAGTTGACTAATGTCTGTTTAAACACATTGTTAGTACCGACACAGCTTCAATCGCAGCTATACTTCCCCGCGTTGTTTGTGCGTGCTCCAGCCTCTCACTGCTGTGCTGAGTTGCTGTTATAACCTGCTGTGTTTTCTATGTAACTATGTATTGCATATGTTCTTATCAGACACTATCCCACACCCCCCACACCCACACGCTGCCCTCGGCTGCCTCCAATCTTTTCCTCCATGCTCGTTCACCTACGTAGAGTGGCATATATCACCGTATGATGACCTGCCCATGTGATATTCTGCCCTCCCTCAACATTATCTCTCTGTGTGATAATATTGAATACTTCATTATATTACAAGATATTTGCAAGCACATATCTCTCTCTCTCTGTATCACTCTCACCATCTGTCCATCTCTGTTGGATATAATCCCTGTTGCCTGTGCAGTAGTGATAGATCTCTCCTCCCAGAAACCACTCAAGATATCTCACCATAGAGATGCTAAACTATTGCCATCTCACAGTCAATGAGGCATCCCCCTTCACTCACTCTCTTCCTCTCCTGCCCTCTCTGTTTTCCTTCCTTCTCCTCTCTCTCCTTTTTTTATCTGCCCTCCAGTCGGCCTACAGAGGATCTCCGGTTAGTATTTCTAATATTATTGGGTTGTTTTGTGCAGGCCAACATATAAATAGGGCCAGAATTATCTTTCTTCAGTGGTGTACTGTACTATCTATTAATCATTTTAAGTGAACATGTTTGTAGCCAAATTACCAGGTTCAGGTAGTCTGTGTGTATGAGATTATAGAGAAGTGTGAGCAGATAGACAGGGATAAATAGCAACCTGGAATTATTTGGTCTTATTATGAAAAATCTAAATATTGCATATTGTATTTTGACATAGATCAAGCTAGTGAACATCAATGCCACAGACATTGCTGATGGACGCCCATCAATTGTCCTGGGTTTGGTGTGGACCATCATCCTCTATTTTCAGGTAATTCTGCCTTCAGTTTATTTACATAATCCCATTATCCCATTAATGAAGCTTAATAGTTTCAATGTACCTAGTTGACAAGAACACAAAACAAGAGGAAAGCTAAATGCTATAAAACAAAACTTGTCTGAACCTTTATTTGTCTGACAAAAGCACAAAGCAAAGATTTTCCTTGTTTTCATTAATAAGCCTAATTGTATTTTATAAATACAGTATATGCAAACTTCCTTTATATTACACTTTTGAGATATTACACAGCATTTGAGAACTGAGGACACTAATTGTTACAGTTTTGCAACTGGAATATTTGTTCATTATTGCTGGATACAAGACTTCAGCTGCTCAACAGTCTGTGGTCGCTCAAGACAGATCTCAACTGCAGGCAGGCCAGTCAAACACACCTTGTGTCTACAAAGACATGCTGTTGTAGCACATGCAGAATGAGGCCTGGCATTCTTTTGAATATTCCAAAGGAAAGACACAGACAAACAGTGTAAAACCCCAATATATATACCTCTGCACTGAAGTTATCTACACACATATGCATGTCACGCTGTGCTGTGGACAAGGCTGCATCCTTGTACCCTCACAGATCTTGGCTTTTACACCTTTCGCTGATAACAGTATGGATGGTTTTGTTTGTCTTTGACATAGAGAACATAACGACAGTTTAATGTGATCTCATCTGTCCACAGACATGTAGTTAAGTTAGTCAATGAAAACACAGAAATTCCTTTCCTTATATATTGTCACATAAAGGTTTAAGCAAATTGACAAATCGCAGATTTTTGTTCTTATTGCTTTTTAGAACATTTTCTCTAGAAGGCGTTTGAATTACATCCAGTAAAATATATGCAAAAGCCTAAAGCAGTTTGGTCTTGTCAAATGGCAGTGCTTATTAGAAAAGCAGGAAGCTTAAATATATATTTTTCTAGCTAGCAAAAAGAAGATTTAAGACAGGAAAGTCAATCTTCTAAGGCATCCACACTGAAAGCGAGCAGTTGCTTCCTCAGGCATTTCAGATATGTACACATTAACAATAACAAAATCACAATACTACCGTCTTAGTAACATAGTACATAAGTCCCTGCTATTGAATCAAACATAATGATATCAAATAAAATGAATGTACAACACTGGGAAATGTACTTATTTACTAACTGCCTTTTTGATATATTTTATTTCACTGTGATGTTTAGGGATATTTTGTGTTGTGAGAAGCTTTGGATTGCTGGAGAAACTGAAAAGTAGATTATGTGTGCATACAATACAAATATGCACGCATTTCCAACAACTGACCAACTGGCTAAGTGAAATAATGTATTTATGATTGTATGAGTTGAGCTAATGGAATATTTTGTATCTTGTTGTACTGCAGTTAAAGTGAAATACAATATTTCTGGGCAATCAAGAATTGCAAGTGTATAATGACAAAAACATTTAAAGGTAAATAAACTGAACGTGATGTGAGTACATTGTGTTCAGCAATTTTCTAAGTGCTGTGAACACCTTATCCTCCTTATCCTATTGTTATCAATAAACAAGCAGATATGGCAGCTTGACTTTAACCAGCCTCATGTCTGTTACAGATTGAGGAGCTAACCAGCAGCCTACCAGCGCTCCACACTTTTTCCAGCAGCACCTCCTCAGTCGACAGCTCCACCAGCAGCAATGAGACCACCAGCCCACCTGTCAAAAGGAAACCCCTCCCACCTATGCAGGGCGGGGCCAGAAAGGCGTTACTGAGATGGGTTCAGCAGACAGCTACTAAGTATGAAACCTTTTGTAATTGCCTCAGCTAAATGTAAAAGTGTAATATGAGACTCAAAAAAAGCTTTAGTAACATATGTTATCTTTTGATGTTCTGTCCTTTGTAGACGTCTGGGTCTTGAGGTGAAGGACTTTGGCCCCAGCTGGCGCACAGGTTTAGCATTTTTTGCACTTATTCACACGCTGCGGCCCAATCTTGTTGACATGGAGCGTGTATGGGGGAGGCCGAACTGCGAAAATCTACAGGAAGCCTTTTTACTGGCTGAGACTGAGTTAGGCATTCCACAGCTTCTTGACCCAGAAGGTAAATAACATTTCCTGTATGATTTCCTAGCGATTAAGTTGATTAAAACAGAGCCAACAACCAAACACATACAAACAATGCAGAGAATCTAATTTCCTTTTTTGTACTGCTCTATGATCTTTAACAGAAAGAAGCAGTGTGACCTGTCTGTTACTTTTGTGTTATATTCAGCATGACTGAAATAATAAGAAATGAATTATCCTACAAATAATTTAGGCATCAGTAATCAGAGGTCTGTCTTTGGTCATACAGAAATGCAATAGAGATATCTTTTACAGCATCAGATGTGCACCTCAGTGTCACTGCCAAACACCATCTGTGCCCCTTCACGCCGGCCCCTCAGAATGAACCCTGACAAATCAAGCTTGGCATCAGTGTAATTAGGGTCCATTAGGCTGTGAGATTCAGCTTAGAGGGACTCTCCAAACAAAACTTGGGACATTGATTTAAAGTGCTGAAGATTGTTTTTGTGAATAGATATGGTCGTCTGACAAGTTCTTGTTAATATTAATATTATGAGAGAACTGTTTTGACTTCTGACTGTGTTTTATTTATTCCCTTTGCAGATATTGATGTAGACAAACCAGATGAGAAATCCGTTATGACATACGTAGCTCAATTCCTAAAACGTCATCCTGACCGAAAGCAGAGCGACTCGGATAGACAGCCTGAAGAAGAGGTAACCAGCTGCCCATTTTGTGTCTCGATATGCCCGTCATTTTCTTTCTCTTTCTGTATCCTGCATGTTTTATCTTCTAATTCTCCAAATGTTGCAGTGTCTCAGACTTCAGCCCTGTTGTTTATATTCAGCGGCTTTTTGTCTTTGTTTAGTGTTGAAGTATGTACCGCTGCCTATTTCCAAATGCAGTCAATTGCTTATTTAAATCTGTTCAAGTGCAAAATAAGGAGATGTTCTTCGTGGTCCAATACAATAGAAGTCAGAGCAATTATAGGAAAGTGAATTTCCTTATTTATCTTAATGCTCTCCCCCTGCTGCTCATTAAATCAAACTGTAATTTCACTTATGATGTCTGGCAGAGTCATGCCTGTTCCATGTTTTTCTTGTTTTGTACATCTCTGTCTGTTGGTCTGTCTCCCTGTGTTTCTCTCTCTGGTGCTTTTGTGTGGTGACTGCTGTCCTGTGGTTGTTGTGCTGCCCTCTGTCCTACAGTGTGGTCTTGCTCCTCGCGATATAGAGGAAATGTTGGAGGTAGGTTATAAAGTAACTTAAGGTCCCAACGGCAGATTATTCATTATTTTCCACAGCCTAATGTAGTTAGCACCGATCCACATTCATGGCTTCCATATAAATTTGATTAAAGCAGATTTTTCTAGCTCATCTATTAAATTACAGTATCATTCTCTACTGTACAGTGTATAGGTGAGATTAAACATTGTTTTTCCATGTCAAAATAAAGCCTATATGCTAATATTGGCTCTTTATCTTACCTGATATTCCTGCCGCAGGGTTCCTGAGCCATCATAACAAAAGGAAGTCCAGTATAATGAGATGTGATATTACCATTTAATAATGTTACCACCAAGCGCTATGGCTCCTTTTTTCCATTAGCATGACAATGAAAGCCTCTGGCATTGGCAGCGTGCATTGATACAGCGTGTTTGATGGAAAGCCCATGAATAGAGGCTGCCTGTTTTTAAGGTTAACAGTGTCACGAGCTGTAAAGCTGCACTAACCTTTTGCTTTCTGTTTTTTTGTTGTCTTATAATTCTGATTAGGCTTTTTGTGGTTTTTGTGTTTCACACCTGTTTTGTTCTCTATCGACACTTCTTGCTTATGTGCTAATGCTTGTCCTGAACACCGTTTTTCACTGAGGGCCTGGTCAATGGCCCTTGTGTTTTTTTTTATATAATGCACAAAAGTGTTATTTTAGAAAAATAAACAACAGCTGAACCACTTGTTATAAGAATATTTACAGTTTTGGTGATGTATGCTTAATCTGTTTAATGCCTTAAGCTGTCATAAAGAATAAAGTTTGGGCTTCCTCTCAAGCTCTCAAGCTGAATAGACTATCACACAAGCTTTTGAGTGGCATAGTATTATCGTCATGGTTACTTAAAATCCAATGAAATGTTAGTAGGGGGTCTTAGACAAAGTACCCTGTTTAAGCTGAGTGGTTTTGGCAGCTGTGGTTTTTTTGACGTTTTGTCCTACAGGGAGACAGAGGATTAGGGGAGCACATGTCTAACAGTTCATGCTCTGCCCTTTCTTTCACATTCTTCTTCCCTCCATTTCATCAATTGCACCATCACCACCCTCGTTAACCACTTTTTCCCCTTTTGTCGCACCCTCTCTGGCCCTAAAAATATTTGTTTTCATTTTCCCTTTGCACTTTCCAATATCCATGTCCATGCCTCCTCCCATCGTTCACCCTTCTGCCACACGATACCGACCTCCCAGAGAGAGCAGCGAAAGAGCCTGAGGGAACTCAAAATGTGGCTCGACCAACTGGAGAGAGACGCAGCACAGGCTCAGGAGACTGAAGGCAGTCTCGATCAACAGTACCAGGTTCGTGTGTGTGTGTCTGGATGTGTGCACGCGTACAGTTTAAACTGGGCATACTGGGCACAGACGCTTCTATTATTAGCTTAATCAGTGGCATTACACTGTGGGGATCAGACTGCGGCAGTCATATTTTCAGTCAATCTGGCTTATTCCACCAAGCCTCAGGATACATTCCGTATTCAGCAGCATGTGGGATATCCCCATTTTTCTTGCACATTATTCAGATGAGTCTGTGGATCTGAAGCCAGAAAGAACGGCGGCATTCAAAGACAATTAGCCACGGATTCTCTAAGTGTCTCATTAGATAGGAGTGGGAAGAGGGTGTGACCCCTAAGAGAACACTTGTTCTGATGTCTCTATACTGTAACTTAAATATTGTGGACATGTTTTCACAAGGGACAGAGAGCTGTGAATTATGAATAGGTTTAATTTCTTTTCAGTTGTTCAAGAGTCTGCGTGTCCAGTTGGAGATGAGGAGGAAGCTGGTGGAGGGAGCCTTGCAGTCCACCCAGAAGGACGGGATGCTGACTGTGGATCAGGCTCTGGTCAAACAGGCCTGGGAGAGGGTTTCCAATAAGGTGAAGGAAGCAAGAGGCACACAAAAAACACAAACTTAAATTTGAGTGCATTCAAAACAAGTTCTCTTAAGTTATGACCGCATAGTGACACTTATAGTGTGGTGGGCTATCAAAGATTTATCAAAGGGTATTTAATTGTATTTACCTTCATTGATTACTACCAGTGACACAAAGAATTGTAGCTAGAACCAAGGCTGACCTTATTATGTGCCTCCAGAGAGTGAGCTGACAGAGACTGATGAGACAAAAGCTTAACTGCTTTATCTGCAATTAGTCTGTTTTGAACTCTGAGCTTTAGTTGGGGTGTCAACTTCTGTTCGTCTTAATGGTTTTCTACATATCAGCTCCTGGACTGGCACCTGCAGCTGGACAGGTCTCTCCCAGCTCCCCTAGACATGGTGGGGGCATGGCTGCATGAGGCCGAAGGAGCCCTGCGAGAAGAAATCCTCATTCAGCAGGCACATGAAGTGACAGCTAACACTGTCCGCAGAGCTCTGGAACAGCACAAGGTTAGCGCCTTAGCTGGAGCCTTACTGTTGGATGCAAATTATTGAAATAACTCTACATCCTCGCTTTTTTTCTATTTAGTTTTTACATGTTTAAATGCTTTGTAGGAACTTGCTTTATGTCTGTGCACTGTGCAGGATGTACTGAAGAGCCTAGAGAGTCACCAGCAATTATTTCAGAGGATCCATATGGACAGAAGTGTGGATGGAGTCCCTATTCCCCCAGACCAGCTCCAAGACATGGCAGAGAGGTGATAAAGGAACCCTACACCCTACCCTTTGCTGAGAGCTGTAGTTTTTTTTTTTTATTAAATCATCTACCTCACTTGGCATGATTTCACATTCTGCTTTTCGTAGGAAGAACAGAATGTGAGCTTCAAGTTGTAGGTCTGATATATTTTGTAAACTTTGTGTTTTTTAGGATCAACTTTGTCTCTACGTCTTCTAGCGTCCACTTGGCTAAGATGGAATTCTTGGAGAACAAACACCACATGCAGGCCTTTCTCACCCTGGCTGAGTCCAAACTCAAATCCTGGATCATCAAATATGGTCGACAAGAGTCAGTGGAACTGATGCTCCACAACTACATTGTAAGCTGACTAATTCTGTTCGTGATGTGCTGAAATGTTAATGTTCTCTTCTGGGTTCCTATGCACACTTTGACAGACAAAGTCACAAGGTCTACAAATACTGTAAATCCTCCTCCACAGTATACAGCTATTTATTTTATTGCTGTATCTATTTTGATGTTACTGTCACTATTTTCACCTAACTTGTCATAATATTTCTTTTTCCACCTCTGTTTTCATCAGTTGTTTGTGGAAAAACATCATTTCTTTGAAAACTATGAAGCACTGTTCCAGTCCCTGAAGCAGTCTGCTGAGACCTTTATCAGTGCTGACAGCTCAGGTGAGTAGTTAAATATGGTTTTATTGATATTTACAGCATTACCGTTATCAAATGTTAACTCCGTGATATACTTACAACATAAATTTTCACATTGGGAATGTAGAGTTGCATTGGTTTGTCATTTTATACTGCATATTGTCATATTGACCAACACTAAATGCACTTTGTCCTTTAAATGTTATTTTTACTCTGAAATTGATTTGAATTCTTCCACATGTTCTCTTTGACAGTAAATATCTCATCCCCGTATGCTTTTATTATTTCATATCAACACCTCCGTAGCCAGTGAAGCTTTCTCTTCCCTGTCTGGTTTTACATTGTGGTAGAAGGGGCAAGTCTTCAGGCTACAGCTAAATGAGGTTCCTCCATTCTCAGCTCTCAGTGGGGAATACGACCCCATTTGCTAGTTAGGGGCTGCTCCACTTCTGTGGGTCTCTGGGCGCAAACTGGGCTAGCTCATTGGTTTCATTAAGTTTCAGGCTTGTGCTGCTTTAGGGTATGCACAGCCAAGAAGTGAGTTGTGACGAGAAATCAGGACATCTGAGGCTTGATTGGTCAACCCCAGAATTGAAGTGCCCCCTACTGCCACACATGCGTGACCCCTGCTGCTAGTTAGGACCTTGGCATCGTACTGAGTAGATGATCATTTGGATCATCGCAGGCTCAGTTTGAGGTGATAGCAGGAAACTGTATATTTTCTGCTATTTTAGGGCATAGTACTAACTGATTAAAGACTGGATAATTGTACATGGTGGGCTAATATATCATCTCCCACAATGAGAAAAGTTTTTGGTACAGAAGAGTCCACTCCAAATGACACGAAACACAAACTAATAATACATAATACATCTTCTTGTAGTGAGTTTTTGGGGTCAGAGATTTGTTTGCAAAGGCATGTGTCTCCATCAGCCTGAATATGCTCTTCATCTTGTGTTTCTATGAATATATGTACCTTCTGTCCTGGGCATTGAAATAGGTCAAGTGAGTGAAATTTTTTGCCAAAGAAACGTTACAAGTGACAGTTATATACTACTACTACTACCACTACTGTTAATAGTAAGCACATAGTCTTAGTTTAACCATAGAAAATATACATACAAGTCAGTAATTCATGAATGAGTGTATACATTGAATGTTTATGCAGAGATAACAGTTCTACCAGTGGTTCTCTTGTTTGAAGTAAATCTGTCCTTGTGATTGTAGTTAGCTGGTGTATCTCTTCTCTAGTGGATGAGGGTGAGATGGGAGTGCGCAGGTTCATGCGAGAGGTGGTAACACAGTGGAGGAGTCTGTCCATGGAAGTGCGCAGTGTGAGGAGCATGCTGGAGGAGGTGTTGTCCAACTGGGACAGGTACAGCTCCACTGTGGCCTCTTTACAGGCCTGGCTGGAGGATGCAGAGGAAGCCCTCAGCCAGCAAGAAAACACTAAACGGGTATGTGATTGACTCTTTGTAGGACCCCCCACCATATTCTTAGTTTCTTTTTTAGTGCACAGATTAAAGGTCCCCTTACACGTGCATTTATTTGATGGACTCAAAAGCCTTGGAATTACAATAAGATGTACACCAGCCTAGTTTCAAGCATTTAGTTTAAGTGGAATCCTATTAACAGTCTCCACCCAAGTATCAAATGATCTCCTTGACATAAAACAAGCCACCAAGGATATTCCAGTTGTAGCATTGCCATGGTTACCTCAGATTCACATCCCCACTAAGGATTAGACGGCTAATTACCCCAGTTTTCTTATTGTCCTTTCTTTGAATCCCTTTCTTTGTTTCTTTTTGATTAGCTCTTTGTTTCTTTTTTGACAACCTGTCTTTGATTTGTTCTTTGTTTCTCTCAATTTCTTTGTGTCTCAGTTTCTTTTTCTCCTCTTAATGTGTCTGTCTGTTTTTTTAGGAGTTTTTCAGACATCTCAGCCACTGGATGGATCAGCACGCAGCTATGAATGATGCAGGGAATTTTCTCATCGAAACGTGTGACGAGACAGTGTCACTTGATCTCAAGCAACAGCTACTTCTTATGAATGGACGGTGGAGAGACCTTTTCCTCAAAGTCAAACAAGTAACGAAAACATGATGAAAAATATTGTATGTCAGATGTAGTAGAGTTTTGTCAAGTCATGTTAAACCTGTTAAATGTACAGTACATGTAAATTTCATGGTAATCTCTGTATGATCTTGTTGTTTGCTGCAGTATGCACATACAGATGAGATGGAGAAGTGGAGAAAGGACCATCTGAAGGCTGTGTCGACCCTGAAAGAACTCCTGGACACAGCGGAGGCCAAACTCAATGCTCCTGTTCAAGTGTCTTTCCTCAATGTTAGAACTTTTCTGCATGATGTGGAGGTAAGGAAGTGCCTGTTAGTCTATTGTAAGTAAAGGTCAGAGTAGCAGTAACTACACAAGTACAACCCAGTCTAGTTACATAGTTACATTTACACTGTTATTATGTTTTCTACAAGCATTTACATAATTATTACAGCTCAGAATACTAGTGCTCCACTTTTCATTATTTTGTACCTTCATAAAATTCAAAATGTTTGATAGTTACAAAAATCCTCATGTCGTACCATTTAGAACTGCTGCATATAGTTTTTGTTTGTTTTTAACTTACTGTTATCAAAGAACCAGGGTTCGCATTACGTAACACAAAGTTTTGATGAAAGTGAATTCAATTAAAGTATGTGTAAGATGTCTCTGGTCTCTTTGATTCCGCATCTAATGACAGGCTACCAAGCAAAAGGTTGTTACCATGGAGACACAATACAAGCTGGCTGCCCGCAGTGCTCAGCTTCTTGCCAAGGATGCACCACAGGATGAGGCTGCGAGGGCCATGGCAACTATGGCAACAGCCAAAAGTCAGCTGAGTAAGGTCAGTATCCTTTAAGCCCGAAACATGAGAAGTTGAATGAAATCTATTTTTTAACACTTTGGTCAGACTTTTTTAATATCCTGATCACACACCACTGTCACTTTTGTGTCACTGTTTGGTCTACTGATGACCTATTAATGGCCTATTTTATGTATCTCCAGGTCAGAGAGCGGTGTCCTTCTGTTGTGAGAGAGTGTCATGTCCTTCTGCCACTGCTGGAGGAGATGGAGAAACACATCACTGCTTTTTACCAGACCCTAGAACGGGCTAGCCGCATCACTTTTGCTGCAAGAGAGTCGGACTTACCGGCCCAAACCATAAACAAACACAAGTGGCAGGTCAGATATGATAACAATGCAAAAATGTAACTTAATTGGTTTCCGGGTAGAAGCCTGAGTAACATTTTCTTATCCTTTATGTAACTTGTAACTGAAACTGAAACTGGTAAAATATTGTCATAAGTAAAATGAATGAAAAGCTACAAAAATATAAGCTAAAACAAACTTTAGAGAAAAAGAACCGTAACTCATGTCATTGAACTATTTTTCTATTTTGTTGTTGTAGCCACTTGCTAGTGTTTGTTAAGGACAGGACTGTGTTATATTTTTAAATATTTAGCAAAACACTTCCATATTTAGGTTTACATTGTTCTCACAATGTTCTGAATTTCCTCAGGAGTTGTTAAACCAGCAGCAAAACTGTAAACGATGTCTGTCAGTAATTGAGAGGAACCACCACACATTGCAGAGGGCTCTCTCCACCAGTAAGGTGCTACGAAACTTCGACCTGTCCCTGCTGCAAAAGAGAGTGGCTGAAATACAGGGGTCAGCACAGGTTAGTGTTGTACAGAAGTACATACAGTACATACCAGAATGTCACACAGACACTGCATTTCCCAAAAGACTGAATATATTAATGAGATTACTAGAACATCAAAACAACCAGAAGGCAACAGTGCGGATTAGACTTACTCCTGTGTCTCATTATTCAGTTGCTTGATATAAGACAAATAACATAATTACACACTGTTACCGAAGAGACCAATTACAATTACAGCTACCTACTGTGTGTTCTCCCAGGCTTTGCTGAAGGAGGTTGGGGAATGGAGAAGGCAAGAAGAGGCCAACAACTGCCTCAGGAGGAGGTTTGAGGAATCACAACAAGAGCTGGAGAGAGTGCTGAGGAAAGCTCAGGGTTGCTTGAGGGAAACTGGAGATGCTGAGGAATTACTGAAGAAACACTCTGTAAGATTAAACCTCCAGCATAATCTGTAGAGAAAAATACCGGTGTCTCAGTGTGTATTATTATATTAATACAAAGCCGCTACATGTGTCTTTGACTGCAAAGAAAAAAGGTTATTGCCAAGCTTTATTATGTGTACAGTGTATATAATAACTGCTTAGAGATGCCCAGACAATCTATTTTGTTCATTCTCACAAACAGAAGAGATTCATCTCATCTCTCTCGTGTTTTGTATTTTTTGTTCTGCTCAGGATTTCCTTGGCCAGCTGGACCAACGAGTGCTGAGTGTATTCTTGAAGGCATGCGACGAGCTGACTGACATCCTCCCACAAGAGGAACAACAAGGGTTGCAAGAAACTGTCCGCAGGCTACACAAACACTGGAAGGTCAGGGGTCAGCATGCTTTTGCACTCTTACTAATTACTGTGTATCTCTGGAGGCACATAGCTGATACTTCACTAACTTAACTAGGAAGACCTTTGGTTTTAATAGAGTCCTCTTTAGTCTGTTTCTAATTAACCTGTATGAGTAGGATTAAAATACAACCCTCTCAGTGTTTACTCACTCTTTCTAGGGAATATTTTGCCTACGATGATTGGGGATTATACAATATAAGACCAAAACTCATGTACAGTACATAATACAGACTGTTTAATCTACCACGTCTCCTATCCTCTGTGTCCTATCCTCTCAGGACATCCAGGGTGAGGCCCAGTCTCACCTGCTTCATCTGAAAGTGGAGGTTGAGCAAAGTCGAGTCGCCGTGATCCTTCGAGACTGCAGAGCAGAGCTGGACAGAGAAATGCGAGCCCTGTCTGGCACCTGCACCAGTGAGCCTGTGATCAAAGAGCACAGAGTGAGTCTCACATTTGGAAGAAACTCAAAGCAGATTAAACTGAGAAAGAGATAAAATCATTTAGCGTCGCCATCATCACCGTGCTGGTGCCCGTCACGTTTCAACATTTCTTTCGTATCTCCAGACTTTCTTCAGAGAACGCAAACCTCTGACTCTGTGTGAGAAGAGGATTAGGAACATAGAGGATCTGTGTCATAAATTGCCTGACAACGACCCAGCTTATCGAATGCTTGACTCCACCAGAAGGGCTGTAGAAGAAGTCACAGAAAAAATCAAGACCACCCACCTCGAACTGGAGCAGCACCCTGATAAATGGAAAGAGTGGAATGAGAGGTAAAGAGTACAGTACAGTAACTCCAACGTCTTTACATGTGACTTAACGGTGAAATGGGCTGAAAGTGGCTCTTCCGTTTTCTAGGTTTTGTGAACTTTCGGATTGGCTCTCATCCCAGAAGAGGGAGTTGAGGCTCTTGAGAGAGACTGCAGGAAATTCCAGCCATCAAGAGCAGGTGGATGCTGCAATTCAGGTGAGCCTGCAAACTGTGTTTTCTGTTCAGAGATAATATTATGGTTTAATACAGCTCAACGTGAGCTTTATTCCCTTTCTTGTGCCTCCATCATTTTTAGGCACTGCACGAAGCAGTAGATGCTCGTGAGGAGAGCTTATTGTGGCTTAAAAGCCGTCTCAGTGGGTTGTCTGAGGTGAGCTCTGAACTGGAGGTGCAGAGACAGAGAACAGCCCTGACAAAACTCTCAACTGACCTTCGTGCACTTTTTTCTTCACTCTTTCAGGTGCTCCAAAATATTCAGATTGTTAGGAATTTCTCTTTCTCATGTTTTTTTTGTTTCTTTGTTTTTGCAACAACATCTTTCTGTCCATTTCCCTCTTGTCACAGTGTGGAGAAGAGGGCTCTGCAATGTTCCAGTATGAGGAGCTTAGAAATGAGATACGTGGTGCTCTGGACGAAGTCCTGAGAGCACGAAGAGAAGCTGAGGAGGAGTCCAGCAAGATACTGAATGCTGAGGGCCTGGAAGAGGCCAAAAACCTTTACCTTATTCACCAGGTTTGATTTAATTCACAGAAACTTCCGTCAAAATGACACATTTAGATGATACATATATGGCAATTAACCCGTTTCACAAAATGGGTAGAAAATATCATCTGACACTGTATGTTCTTGTGCATATTTTATAGCAACACCTAAAGGGCCTGCATGCTAATAGGAGAGATGCAGAGCTTCTGGTTTCCCACTGCCGCCAGCTACAGAAAGGGGAGGCGCTCAGTCAGCCTCTCCTGGAGCTGGAGGGAGCTTTCAGAGAGGTCGATCACATATCAGGAGCAAATGAGCACAACCTACAGGTAGGATGAGCCTGCATTTTTCTTATGTCGCCATGCTAATGTTTGCATGTTTGAGTTCAACTGATCATCAAGTCCCAACGTAAACATTGTCTCATTGCTTTTTTTTATGGAGGACCAGCTTGATACACTCTGTGCTGTGTGTGAATGTAACACCTTCTGTTTAAACTTTTACCCACATACTTTATACAACTGTCTCTTTGTCATCTCAAGGCCACTCTGAGCTCCTGGCAGGATTTTGAAGCTGAGAAAGAAACACTTTCAAAGTTTATCAGTAATACCAGCAATGAGCTACACAAAGAACTGATTTTCAACAGCCTGGACAGTCTGAGAACTGAACTGGAACACAACAAGGTACGTGTGTTTGTGATCGTACAGTATTTGCATTCATGCATGATATATATATTCAGCATTTACTTACACAGTAAGTTGGCTTCTTTTCTGTGGGTAGGAGCTCTTCATCAGGGTTGAGGAGTGTTGTGTGAGAACAGATCTTCTGCTGGAAAAGGCATCAGATATTCAACTTGGTCCAAAGAACCAGACTTATCTTCTGCAGCAGGCCCAATCCACCAGAGAAGCAGTAGCACGACTTCAAGACAGTCTCAACAAGAAGTATCTGACTTCTGTCCCTTGAATTAAGAACCTTTTTCAATTAAGTTATTTGAATTCCTTTAAAGTTAGATGAGGAAAGAAATTTATCATTTTTTACTCTTTTTACTTTTACAACAGCAGAGATTCTTACCTGTTGTAGTATTTTGTAGAGCTTGATAAGACATTTTATTAAAGTTAGTGAGCCAGTACAGACTTTTAGCAACAGTCTAAAAAAAATCAAAGCTCATAATTAGAATAAGTATATATTTTACCAACATATGGTTGTAGCGTCTCTCTTTTTTTGTGTGTACTTTAGTTTTGTTCCTACTGCGTGACCTAGACATGCATTCGGTGTGTTTGACAAAACAGGTCTAATCTTGTGTGTTCCAGTATTGTCCAGCTGGAGATGATGTGTGTGTGGTGGGAGCACTTCAGCAGTGAATCAGAGAACCTCTCTTCTTGGATTAGTGAGAAAGAAAAAGAGCTGGAAGTCATCCACACCACTGCCTCATTGGATCCTTTAGACAAGAACATCAGCACAGTGGAGGTACTGTATCATCCATTTTATTTGATCCATTGTCCCGTCATGGTTTTTCTGATTTCAGGTCAGTCCTTGTACACTGTACACACTCACCAATATTTTTTGATGTTCACAAATAAATCTGTCATCCACACAGTTTTTAGCTATAAGTGAAGTTAGTTAAGATAGCTGTATAGTATTGGCCTGAGGGTTATTAAGATTAAGATAAAATAAAATGACATTTTAATCTCTCCCCGAGGGGAAATTGGGTCAGTGCTGCAGCAAAGACTAGGATATATAAAATAAATTGATCTTATTGGGGGGAAAAAAATATAAAATCTTGCCCAGCCAGATATTAGCCTTGTCAATCTCATGGAGTTCTGATGAAACTGCTGAAAAAAGCTTTGAGACCTTGGAGAAATCCTCAGAAGCTCTGTTAATTTGTTGTGAGCTCACTCTCAGCTTTGCTGTGATGTTTCTTTTTCTGTATAACTTTCATGTTTGAATATTTCTACACCTCTATCCATTTGACAAACAATGGCAAACAGCAGTATCTCTCTCTCTCTCTGTCAGTTAAAGAATACATTGTAGATTAGAAATAACAGAAACAATATATGTCAAAGTTATAAGTCATCTTTTCTCTTTCTGTGGCATTTATTGTTGTTTTCTTTTTTTGCTGTTGCATCCCTGTAGGAGGTGGCGGTGGGTTTAGAACAGAGAAGGGAAGCCCTGGCCAGCATGGAGGCCGACTGTGAGGCCCTGTCACGATTTGTGACCCCTGGAGAGGCTGGACGTATCTGGGCACGACTTACCCACATGAGACTCTACTGGGAAGAACTCAGGGGGAAAGTAGAACAGCTGGGGGGACAACTGAACCAGAGTGCCTTGTACAGACAAAGACACAATGATAACCTTGAACAGGTCAAGAAAATGATGAGTGATCATAGAGAGAGGCTTGACTCTCCAGTCACATACTGTATGTCATCATTTGAGACTTACAGGATCCTACAGGATCACATGGTGAGAAAAACACTTTTTCGTTTTGCAAATTTAAACATTACTTAAGTGGAACAAATTTTAAATAACATCCTCGTCTACACCGATTTTCAAGTTAAACTGAAATCAATACTATGACACCGAACTGATCACAAGTGCATTTTGGTTTCCTTTAGGACGTCTGCCAGGCTGTTGAGCAGCTGAAGCCCAGACTGATAGCTCTGTGTTTGGCCATGAGGAAGCTTGGAGAAGGCAACCAGTTGGAGGAAGAGGTGGCTAACCTCCAGAAGCTACAGGGCGAGCTTCTAGGAAAGGCTGCAGAAAAACAGTCAACATTAGAGAGTCTTTTGGCACTATGGCAAAGGTAATGCATGTCCATGTGCATTTTTCTAAAAGACTAAAGCTTCTGTAAAACATACAGTACTGTCTTAAAAATAGGGTGGCTGGTAAGTCAGTAGGTAGGACAGTCTTTCAATTAGTGTTGTTATATTTCTCTGCAAAGCCAAATAAAATAGGGACTAGTAATAGTCCCTAACCTAAAGAGTTTAGATCAGCAGATGAAAGTTTACTATGTTTACATCAGTATGCGTTTGTCTATAATTAGTAATTATATTTTACAGCTGCTTTATAGCGTATAAAATACCTCTCCTTCAGTTGCTTAATTCCCTGCAGCCATCTGAAGACAGTAGGACATATATGTCGTTGAATCTGCAGCCTTTGATTTGAGAAATGCATCACAGCCATTCCCTGTGCATGACACCATGCTGCTACAAAGAGACTGCACACTTCTTTGTAGCTATTCTGTTAGGAGTGGGGGGGGGGGGTGTCAAATCACATCATCTCATCAACCCTGTGTATCATTACCTCTTTTACAAGTTTATTTTTAGATAAGTAGCATTTCAGGTGCTTGGAGATTTCTGTGTCTGTGGGCCTAAAGTGCACAGCTTTGTGCTTGTTGATGCACTTTCACAGCTACAATAGGACATCGTGCATTAAACTGACTGTCTGTCCTTGTCAGCCATCACATTTCTGTTGTAATAATATGCTTTTATTATGACTTTCTTTGATCACACAACAGACTTTCACTAGAGCAGCTGTTTCTATTTTTGTTCATTATTCAGAAACAAATATCCAAGCACAGGATGACTTTTTCAACTGCTGAACCGGTGTTGTTTACTTTTAGTTTTTACCCAGTTAGTGACTTTCCCATTAACTGCTTTATATTTCTGCTTCAGAAACTGTGTGTGTGTGTGTGTGTGTGTGTGTGTGTGTGTGTGTGTGTGTGTGTGTGGTTAACGTTAACCTCATCTCCTCCCCTGCAGGTGTGTGTATGAGGGATTACTTACAGCACTGGGTGCACTGGCAAGATATGGTTGCCCTATTATCACCCTGTCACTAATACTGAGCCACGGCCAAATCAAAAATGACACACAGCATGTTTACTTTAAAATCACAGGCTGTGATTGTGATTCATCTATTGTTGAATCAACATTCATTCTAAGGAGTGTGCAGTGCGTCCATTTTCTGTGAATTGACATCATTCCACACTTTATATACAGATTTGAAAAGGAGAATTCTTCCATGAAAAGCTGGCTGGACAGGTGTGAGTCTGTTTGCTGTCCAGACTCTACACTTCTCTCTGTAGACAAAATAAAGCTGAGGAATGAACTGCAACATGTACAGGTAAATCATTTGACTATTGCTTATTCGTCTTTCATTTCTTAGCAGTGGTGTTCTCTTATCAGATTCATTTGTTAACAGTTTTATTTTTCATTTCAGTGTGTGTATGAGACCCTTTTACTCTAATATCCTGTGTGTTTTCTGCTATTTTTGTGTTGCATAATTTATAAATATTAATTCACAGGAAATGCAGGGAGAAATACCATCATATGAGGCTCTCCTCCAGGGCCTTGTGAATCTTGGGCTCTGTCTGTATCCCACATCACCTGGAGCCCGTATTCAAGAGCTCAGCGATGATCTCACAAAGCTGCAGGACAGATGTACCTCGGTGAAGAGCAGCATATCACACAGGCAATTGTCTTTTTATACATTATTATACTGACAATTTACATCTGTTTTCCTCTGTCTGAATGGATTCCAGCATTTTCCTTATCATATTTTTTTTCTCGTTTAAAAAAAATGTGTATAATAATGCATCTTTCTAATCACTGTTCTATTCTTCTCCCACACTTCCTCTCTCTCTTTAGGTTTGAGCTGCTGAAGTCGCAGTTGTCACACGTGGAGCTGTTTGATGAGGCACTGCTGACTCTGACCCAAAGGAGTGAAAACTTTCTGTCTTGCTTGAGAAGCTCTTCCCAGGTTGACATTTCTGATCTTGAGGCTGCAATTACCAAGCTGAAGGTGAGAAATTTGCTGTTAATTATGTCCTTTATATAAGAGAGTAAGCTTATATTATATTTCAAGATTATATTGATATCAGATGGAGCTCATGCTTTGTTGCAGGAACATGAGGTGCAACTACAGGAGTATGCATCTCTGAAAAAGACTCTCCATGAAAGACAGTCCTCCCTGCTTCATTGTTGCACCCCAGAGGCACAACAGCAGCTGCAAGGCTGGAAGGGGGACTGCCTGCAACCCCTCAATGAATCCCAGTGTCTCCTTCTTCTGCGTAAAGAGTGCCTGACTGCTTTAAAGACTTTTCTTGAGAAGCATGGAACTGTATCTAAGGCTGTTTGCCACCTTCATGAGGCTGTGGAGGGAAGGGGGAGCTGGGACTGCTCCAAAGCTGAGCAACTACATCAGGAAATAGGAGAGGTGGCTAAGGATGTGGCCCGGCTTGAAACTGAAGCAGTTGGGTTAGATGGGCAGCTGAGCAAGGCGCACCTGCACCTGTTTGGGCCAGAGTTGCGGGGACCCAGAGATGTGGGCGAACCCCTGGGAAGAACATCTTGCAGACGACAGGCAGTGGCTCTCACAATGGCACTGGAGGAGGTACAGAGAGGTGTGGGATGGAGGCAGAGTGAAGCAGATGCTTTAGGGGCCCTGTGGAGCTCCTTCAGGGAGAGAAGGGAGGAGGTGATGAAGAATTTGAAGAAATTGGAGGATGAAGTGTATCAAGAGGGGGCCAGAGAGAGCTCCATACAGGCCTTTCAAAACAGGTATTCAGATCTAGTGTCATGACCTCTAAAACAGTTCTCACAATGTCTGATGCAATTTGTATGCAACATGGGGACAGTACTTTTTTCTCTGACCATGTTGCTATTCTTTTTTGAGCAACACATACTTTTGTTGGTTTTCAATTAAGATTAATAAGAAATGTATCTGAAAAGCGTTTTGTATTCATTTGAATAGTAAAGCGTCTCCATCATTTGGCCTAAATGCTAGATTTGACTAAATTTATTTTTTGCACATCTGTAGAAACACATTTCCTGTATAATTGTTTTGTTGATGTTAAAATATATCATTGAATATACTTTGAAATGCATCCTGTGAGAACTGTCTTATGCCAAACCTTTCAAGAACATAGAGCTAAAGAATGAAGCCAAACTATAAATGGACATGTCCTTTGAAATCTGAATGAGCTATATAATGCTGGAATCAGACTAGTAATCCCTATTGTTTTGTTCTGCATCTATTTCTCCCAGGCTGCGTTTCTTTGTCCAGCTGGAGGATGAGCTCCAGTGCCTGCAGCACTCCCAACAGTGGTTAGAGGAGAAGGGAAGCCAGCTGGCCCAGAGAGACAGTGAACTGGCTGGGGAGGCTCTTAGGGAGGTAGCACTGGTGAAGACAGCCTGGGAGAACGTCAGTACGCTGATCACCAGCGGGTAAGGAGGGGAGAATTCATGGAGGCTTTAGACTTAAGTCATCTCATTTAAATCCTTAAATGTATATGTTTGTGGTGCAGAGTTTAGAGAACCAGTGAATTAATTTAGGGTAGAGTTTGTAGGGGTTAGATGATGTGTAATAATTTTAACATGAAAACACAACTGATTACCAGCAGTTACAGAATCTGGTTGAACTGATATAATATCTGACGGTTTTTCCTTTTAACCCTCCTGCAGTCAGGAACACAGTAGAGTTGTTTTAGATCTTCTTCGTCGGTTCCACCACCTGAAGTTGATCGTTACCACTGTTGTGGAAAACGCTCAGGCTGTTGCTCACAACCTCCCTGACCATAACCACGATGCTCTGGAGGCCAGAAAGACTTTCACACGGGTCAGAACCTTATCTTTTCTGTTCAAATGTAGATTACAGTACAGTATTTTTTTACCTTGTATATCAGATGACTAAAAGATAACTTAACAAGGGTTATGAGTTAAAAACATATTTGTTTTCAGTTCAGTGAAATGTGTTTTTTTTCCCTGGTAATTTGTATAATTAAAATGGTTTGTTTATCTTAAGAAGCAGAAAATCTTTCTCAACTAAAGGGCTTAATCCTTCAATTAAAATCAGCACATTTGGAGATTAGTACGATAAAATTATTTCCTTTCTTAAAATCACTGCAGTGTGTAATGCTGCAATTATAAATGTACGTATATTATCTGTACATGTGTAAGGTGTATGATGATACATGTAACAGTATCAGTCAGCGAGCTAAACTGTACACTATTTGTCCCTGTAGTGGTAGTGTGTCGTCATTCCGTTTGTCCTTTTCTATTCCTCTAGCATGAGAAAGTCCAAGCTGAGCTGAAAGAAAAACAGGAAGACATGGACCTCCTCATCAGTACAGCTGAAGACCTGCAGAGAGAGCTGGAGAAACCTCCCAACTCAGATACATGCTCTATCCAGAGAGACATGGAGATTTTAAGAGACCAGTGGCTGGGGGTGAGTGGGCGTGATAACATGCTGTGACATGCACACCTGTATTCATAAAGTTGTCTCGAAATAAACCACTTATTGTATTTTATTTAGACAAATTCATATGCATTTTCTATACACTATACAAACCTCATGAAATGACACTTTTTTGTGAGATTAATGACTTCTCCTGATCTTGACACGTGCTGCACTCCATAAACTTTCCAAAAAACTGTCAATACTGACAGAGATTGGGAGCTGAAAAATATTAATATAAAACTGACTAGGAAAAAATAAAGTCAGTTATAACATCCACTTTATCAAATACCTGCACTATTGTCCTATTAATATTTATTTTTGTCTGTTTTTTTTTCCCATTTTCTCCTCTTGCAGGATTTACTTGGCTGCTCAGCTGTCACAAATGAGACAGAAATATAAACAAGTCTAGACACGTTATCTGCCTTTCTGTCTCTCTCTCACTTCTCATCCCCACATCTGTCAAACCAATTAAGTCTCGTTTTCCTTCCATCTCCCAGTAAAGCATACTGTACTATCCCTTGTTGCACTGAGATACAGAGAGAAAACACAAAAACAAAGAAGCGAGATCCTACGTCTCCTAGTAATTGAGATGTGCTCTGTCCTGCAGTAAAACAAGCAACTGGTTTCTGTTCCTTCAGGTCTCAGAGAAAATACAAACCAACACAGAGAGACTGGGGTACTGTGTGGCACTATGGGACGATCTCAAGTCCATGGAACAAGACATCAACCAATGGACACTCGCCTCCATTGCTGATCTCACTGACAGTGTTACCAACCTCAGTGACAAGGAGAGGACAGAGGCCCATCTCACTATCTTTCAGGTCAGACATGTAAGAGTGTGAATTATAATGGCTGTGTAAAATTCAAAGCACGTCTGTGGCTGTTAAAATTCTGTTGGAATATCCTGCACTTTGTACTACAGACTGAGGTTGACAAGAGGGAACAGAAGCTGGATTCTCTGCAGGAAAGGGTAACAGAGCTGAAGGAGCGGGCCAAACTGCAGGAAACTCCATTACAAATGCAGGTGAATGTGGAAGGGAAGAGAAGTAGAGGAAGAACTCTTGAAGATATAATAATAAAATTACATTTTCCCTTTGTCCTTCAGGCCAGGGGAAATGTTTAATCTGTTCTAATGCAATTATGTTTTGCAGCTTGAGCATTGCTGTATGTTCATTTTGTTGTCTGGCTGAGTTTAATTTTTTCCACATATTGAATAAAAGTATTGTGTAAGTTGAAAATTATCACTCACTCTGATTCACATTTAATTATAACGGGTATTGTAGCTTAATTAAAATTTCACTATTAATCTTGTATAATGTGAAATTTATCTTTAACAGGTCCTCGAGTCAGACCTGAGGAAGAAAATGACCCATGCACAGGAGGTGTACAACCAGGCCAAACACACTCTGACCTACTTCAGTTTCCAAAAGCAGCGACTAGAGGACCTCATGTCCCAGATGGCGGAGCGGCTGGAGGCAGTTGAAGGTTCCTTATCTGACCTCACTGATGCTACTTCCCCTGAAGTCATTGGTACTGTCAAGGTACTGTATATGTGAATGTATTATTTACATCATGATTAATCACCGTCTTACTCTGTTTACTACTAACCATGCATTATATAACTTGTATAGAACTTTATTTTATAACTTTATAATATAAGGAGACATCGGGCCCAACACTAAAAGCTTTTTGGATTAACAGTTACACTATGTAGCACAACAAGACACGGTGCGCATCAAAGGCAGAGGTGCAAATGTGATTGGTTCATCTGGATGTGACCTGAATGGCCTCATTGGTGAACGTACATGATGTCTTAGCTGTTTTATTTATCACCGCTCTTCATGTACAGGACCTGCAGAGTGTTGTGCAGCAGCAGAGAGCAGATATGGAGTCAGCTAGAGAAGCTCTGACTGCCCTGTGCAGGTCACATCCTTCTCAAGAGCTGTCACGGCTATCCTCTGACCTCACCTTGATTGCCAAGCGAACAGAGGCTGTTGCTCAGCGCTGTGCCAAGACCAGGGGCACCCTGCAAGACGGGCTACAGCTTCATTTCAACGGTGAGATATATTTGGATTTTGTCCTCATTCAGATAAATTGCATACAGTGCAGTTCATAAAAGTCACAATTCTAGCACTGCGTTGAAGAATAAAATTACATCAACAGCACTAATGTACATGGTTACATTTCACAAAACATCCACATTTCTAAAAATCAATCATGTCACTCTACCAAGGAGACTTCCACACTAAAGTCAGTGACACTAAACGTTTGCGGGACACACTTGATGAGCTAATTCAAACCAAAGGCAAAAAAAGGAGTCTATTATAAGATCTTATCAAATGCAGCCAAAAAAGAGCTGGAAATGTTCAGTTAGTGCAGAATATAGTAAAGATAAAATGTACGCTGATCTCACATGGCTAAAGGTTGTAAATAACTGATACTCTCTTAACTTTGTTTATAAATATAATAGTTTTGAAACCATATTGTTTGTATTAAAAATATATGTTTTTTGCAATGTCACACAGTTAATGTTTCTGCAGTTACACAGGACTCAAACTATATGTACTAACTCCAACTACCTCAACCAGACCACTCATTTTAAGTCTATCAAACACACTGAATGATTTCCATCTCGCTGACAGCACTCAGGCCACTATAACTTATTTATTATTATAAAGACAAATAAAAATTTCAATAACTCTTAATATCTCATAATCCACAATGAAATTGTCCAAAACTGCAAGGTGCAGTGTCATTTGTTCATGTTAGTGGTGCAACAGATTTACTGTTGATTATGCTAAATTTTTCCCCAGAGCACACTCAATCCGCCCACAACAACCCACACTCCGTCGACACACATTGTCTGGCACACCAGTGCACTCTCATAGCTTAGCCACGCACCTGTGTCTCGGGGAGTAATGTTGCTCTTGTCACATCTGCTCTCAAGGGAGTCATTTTGGGCCTGTTGCCAAGGCAACCTGGTGCTGCAAAGCATCAGCATCATTCCCATCTGTCTCAACACATTGCTTTTCCGTCCTTCTGGTTCCTTCGCTTTTAAATCTGCCTCCACACATCACTTTTCCTCAACTTGTCACTCCATTTTTCCATTTTCTTCTTCTTGCTGGTTCTTCCTGGTCATCGGAGCAGAGCTTGTCCAAGGCTTCCACGCTTGGCTGGAGGATCCAAAGTTGGAACTGAATAAATGCTCAAACCAATCAGGAGATGTTGCCAATCTTGAAGCCAAGTTACAGAGTTTGAAGGTACTGTTATATCATGTTCTTACTCTTACTGACTCGTGATGATTAATGCACCAACCACTTACACAAAATACATAAAAGTAACAGACTAATGTAAGCCATAATTATATTAAATATATTTCTCACTACATGCAGTTCTGTGGCTCTCAAAAATTAAGTAGTGACGTCAGGTTTTATTACACATGTTCCCACTCTTACTGTAGGTGTTAATCGAGCGCACATCAGAGGGAGAGAAGCGTCTCTCTCAGGTTTGTGAGGAGGCAAAGAGGCTCCAACTCCACCTGCCCAAAGGTGCTGTTGCTCAAGTTCAAGAGCATCTTTCCTCCTGTCAGACAGAGTGGAGGATCTTTGTGGACTGCTGCTCTCAGAGCCAGCAAGACTTGGAAGCGAGTATTGACCTTCTGAAAAAGTAAGTTATCTCTCTTGTTATATTTTCTCTTTATGTGAAGGAATTTGAATGAAATGAAGTGCGCCTCTCTGCCTCTTTTCCCTTTCCTCCCCAGTTTTGATGACTGTGTCGAGGGTGTAAGAGGCTGGCTGAAGCAGATGGAGCTCAGCCTCAGGAGCGAGCCTGCCCTTGCAGCAGAGGACCAGGAAGGAGCACCAGACTCCACAGAGGAGCTGGAGAAAATGGAAAACCTCCACAAAGATCTGCTACTAAGAAAGTGCGTGTGTGTATGTGTGTGTGTGTGTGTGATACCACATGCTATGACATGACTGTTAAATATTTTGAACAAAAACATATCATTCTCTCTTGAAAGGAACTCTATCGAGCATCTCTGCCAGAAGGCCCAGTCACTCTCTGAAGCAGGCAGAGGGTCAGGAGGAGAGGTCAGAGTGACAGGCCAGCTCCAGATGGAGCACCAGGCTCTACTGAAGGCAGCCAGAGAGAGGCTACGAGGCTGCCAGGAAAGCCAGGCCTTTGGAGACACCCTTCAGGGAGTTTGGACCTGGCTGGAAGAGATCCAGGAGAGACTGGGTACAGTAGACAGCACAATGGGGACCAAGGAACAGTTGGAACAGAGGCTGGAAACTGTGCAGGTGGTTAGCATGCAATACATATAGTATCTGTTATTTTCATTAAATATCATACAGGTTAAATTCATGTGAATCGTTGTTAGCATTTTTTACTTTAAGCTTTAACTACAGTTGTTCCAGTGAACACAAGATGGGGCTGTTTGCTGGAGGAAAATTTTCATGTGATATTCTGAAGTCTAAATCCACCGTGACCCTGTTTTGTTTGCACAGGACATCCTGCTTTTGAAGGGTGAGGGAGAGGTAAAGCTGAACATGGCGATGGGTAAGGGTGAGCTGGCCCTGCGCAGCTATGGAGCTGCCGGACAGGAGGTGGTCCGCTCTCAGCTTCAGGAAGTAGAAGATGCATGGGCCACACTGCTTGTGACTGCCATGAGCTGCCACAGGTAGACTGCTCACTTTGAGCTATCACTTATAATTGGTGCTTTAGTCCCTATATGTGAACATGAAGCAGTTAAAGAAGTGGTTCTGCTTTTAGCTCAATATTATGTCATCTCTTCAGGCCTGACCAACTGTAAGGAACTCTTTTTCATTTTATTTTCATATTTAAATTGTTTCAATGTGTCATTAAAAAAATGTCCACTCTGATATTTTAGAGGTCATTTACCTGTGTGCCAAAAAAACTGTCTCATGGGAAGAGGTTGTTTTCATCATGATAGATTAATGTCTCAATGCCATTAATTACCATTTTGTTAAATACATAATGAGAAGTGTTTGCCTGATTTTGTAACTCTGATTGATGTATCTGATTTAGTGAATTCTCGTGTGTGTGTGTGTGTGTGTGTGTGCGTGTGTGTGCGTGTGTGTGCGCGCGTGTGTGTGTTTAATTGAGCAATTATGGCCCCTCCTAGAAAAAATTTATCTCATTAGGGACTAAATGGTTGATGCCAAACAGTGGGTCACACATGGGGTGTGTTTGTATTTTAAGGGGAGCGGGATAACAGGAGGCGAGGGGTAGTAGGTGAACTGGTGGTGCATGTGTGTGTATGGATATTGGCGTTATTTGTATATGCTGGGTTAACAGATGGCAAGGAAAACATTTTGGGTGTGTTTCTATGTCCATGTGTGTTTGAACCTCATGATAAATGAGTATAAAGGCACCAAAGCAGTATTACAGTTTATATTTGATACAGTTTCTATCTCTTGGTCACATCATGGCTCTGCATTAATATGACTGCGTTCAGAGTAACCAGATTATAGACTTCTATAAAGTATTATAACTCCTATATAACAGCAGTGGAACATTATTAGTTTGCTGAAAATGTATATTGTGTTTAATATTCACAGACTAACACAAATATCTGTTTATCCTTCAGTCGATTGGAGTGGACAGTGTCACAGTGGGGAGGATACCTTGAGAGTGCTGCCCAGCTGCGGTGCTGGTTGGAGGCTGTAGAGCGGGAAGTGTGCGCCCCTCTCACTCCGCAATCCGGGCCCAGAGAGAAGGCCTCCCAGTTAGAGAGGCTTAGAGCCCTGCTGGCTGATCTGGAAGACCACCAGGTGGCACTGTCCAGCCTGGAAGAAAAAGCCAGAGAACTTTTCAAGAAGACTGGCGATTCAAGCTTTAACCATGGTGCTCGCACCCAGCTGCAGGCACAGTTTGATGACCTCACAGCCTTGGTGGAGGTACAGAGGATGTTTCCTTGTACTTTGATATCAATAGTGAAGAACCTTGAACCTCTTCTAGCTTGCTGGAACATTTTGATAATATTTTCAGTTACCAGAAAATGAACATATTTTTGAAATTGGTTCTGTAGGAGAGAGTACGTCTGGCCCAGGCTGTGGTGTTGGAACACCAGGAATATCTGGAGGCTGTCAGGGAGCTCACTGATTGGCTGATGACCGCAGGAGAGGAGCTACAGCACTGGTCCGATACATCAGGAGACTCTTCCTCCATCAAAAAGAAACTGTCAGAAGTGAGGGTAAGGAAGAGTGTCCTGTACAAACTTAGTGATGTGAAGATGTTGACATGTTCACATAGTGGCTTCAGAAAGTCTTTATAATCCTTTGCATTGTTGATATATTTTAAAATTGATAAATTTCACATCCCCCATCAGTCTATTTCTTAAAATAACATTGTCAGATTTCTTAAAAATCAAAATCTGAAATTGCTCCTTTCTGTGTTGTACACACACCAATGGCAAATTGGACATACTATAGTTTGTTGTAAACTATAGTAAACTACTTTGTGTCTATGTTGATTTGGTGTCAGCTGTTCCTTATGACTCCAGTAAAGATGTCTGTCTTAATATTTTCTACTATATATATATATATATATATATATATATATATATAATAATAATCAGATTTCTGAATTCCTGAGCCGGTCATAAATACACTGAAAGGTTTTATTTTACATTTAGTATTATATAGTAGACAGCGTTTGTTTACTGACCCTTCTGAAGGGACTAATCAGATGTGTGTGTATATGTAGTTTATCACATTGTACCGTAGAGTGTGTTAGAATAATAATTCAACCCACACTGAATATAAAAAGTGGATTCTGTGTTTGTGTGTGTGTGTGTGTGTGTGTGTGTGTGTGTGTGTGTGTGTGTGTGTGTGTGTGTGTGTGTGTGTGTG